>JARHVA010003272.1:915000-1147500 GCA_037957365.1 Torreya grandis | reverse complement strand
CCAAGTTTCAATCCCTGACCATGCTTCAATGTCCCTCTACACTTCAAATTCACAAAACTAGTTTCTAGGCATGTGACTATGTGCAGGGTTTAGAAGCATAGACTGAGTATGAGGTTTTGAATCAGTTTGGATAAATATTTGACCTATTTATTTTGCCTCTAAAAATCACATTAATTTTTATATAATAATTATAATAATGGTTTATACATTATCATATCCATCCTATACCCCTATCCACTCACCAAACTTGCATCCTTCATTAGCTTCGATTAGTCTGTAGTTCTCACTTCAAAATGTATATGTTCATTAGGGAATATGAGAGATTATTTTAGCTGGTGATACGTATTTTAGCATTATATTTCATGATTTTAGTTTCCTCTAAGGTTAATATGGCTATCTCTAACTTGAATAGACTCACTTCTACCTTGAGACTATGTTATCATCCCTCTATCATCAATATAATATAGTGTCACTACTATATTACAATGTTGTAAGTTTATTTTGGCCTAATGACACTATATTTATTTGAGTGTCTCCATTATAAAATTGATTGAGTTGAAATCCATTCAATGATAAGTCTCTTGATCAAATCAACCTCTTCTTGAATTATCATGTTACTTCTAGGCCTAGGTTACAAGAATGAAGCCACTAAGCTTACACAAACCTCATAAACCTTCACCATAAGATGACATTGTATATGAGTAGAATCTTTTTCAGACAATTTAAGGTAAACATTCCCATTTTTCAATGTTTCCAACTTTTCACCTCTATTGTAGTCTATGAACATTGATCTCAAGGTATTTAATCCTAAGCTGAGGTCTGAAGATGTCTCACCATCTCAGCAAGTAGATATGAGATTTAATTTGTTATTAGACCCATAATTATCACTATTTGAATCTCTTCCCACTTTATCAATTCCCTAGACATCTTTCTTATTCTCACTTTTTTAGGTCTCCATCTATGTTTGATTATATTAAATGGTCTCACTATTTTGAAAACCTAGCCCTGTTCTTGAATTGGAAAAATAGGTTATAGGCCTTGAATATGATGGATACCTATCATAAATCTTAGAGCATACAACTTGGCTCTGCCATAGACCATTAACACATCCAATCCTTTGAGACATACATATTTAATGTGTATTATTCCTATAGATGATAGTGATAATATAGGTCTATTATCACCTCAAACTAGATGCTTGCATATTCAACTAAAATTTGGAAAAAACATTGTACTAAAGGTATTAATTTCAAATTTCTATTCAAACTTCATTTCACATCTTCACCTATAACTATCAAAACACTATTCTACAAACCATTAGCATTCACTCCTAACACAAAGAGATAATTTTTCCTATCCTCTTATGACCACACATTCCACACCATTTTTGAATCATCATGACATGTGTGTATATTCGCTACAAGTTCACCTACACTACTTGGTTTATGCAAACCAATGTAATCAGATGAGAAAAACTAAAATGTTAGGGTTGCACAAGTAGTTTAGAGGTGTTAACAATCTTAGTTATTTTTCGTATAGTAAAGACATTGATATTTAAAATATGACCATGAAATTGAAGATCATAAGGACTAATAACAACCCCCAAGTTCATTCACCCAACTCTTCTTTTTTTGTTCAGACCAAATGAAAATTGTTGACCCCTTTTGACATATCCAAGAGAATTATGGGAGAGAGAAACTAGTTTTTAAAAAATTTAGATATGTTTAATCCACTTGATCTTAAAAATGACCTATGGGGATCTAAATACACCCTCTTAAAGCCTTCATATGTGTTATATGAGACATATCAATCTATAAAACATTTAGAATTACCCTTTTTGTAAGTGATCTTCTTGTTTTTACATTGACCCTATAAAATTTTAGTTTAAAAACTATCTTTGACACTTTCCTAGCATGTGGTATGTTATCTTGTTCTTTGACATTTTTTATTTTTTGTAAAAATTGTAAAATTCATTAAAATGACCAAAAGGTGGCATAAAATGACATTGAGAAAATGGACAAATGTGACAAGGTCTAAAACATATTTTATGACCCTAAAACTATGAATTCATCTCATCTAGGACTGTAGTGACCATTTTATGACTTAGAGGACCTTATTGAAGTTTTAACATGTAGGGGTGTTGACCTAATTTGACATAGGGTGAAATTTAGTCAACATTTTGGCAAATTTTAGGGGGTAGCATGCCTACTATGTTAAGGACCATTTTTCTTCTCTTATCCTTGGGAAATGGATTCATTCATATGATTTAATTGACACTTATATGCCTCTAAATAAACTCCAAACAAACACACAAAACAAAACACCAAGATACACACTTGTGCTCTCTAAGCACTTAGGGAAAACACATAAATAACTCAAAGGAAAACACACACCTATCCTAATATATAAAATAATTAAAAACACTTGAGATGAAGGACATATTCATTTATTCAACTAGGGTCAAAGACAATGATCCTATAATCACTACTACTCCATGAAAATACACCATCAAATAATGAATGTTTGTCAATTAAAACTAGCTTAGGGAGGTAATCAAATGACTCACCATTATTGTAACTTATACTAACTAAAAATGTCACTTATATCTCTCATGTACACTCCATCTAGCTCTCTTGGAGGTTTTTTTGACTTTGTAGTTTGCTTTACCTTTATCATGTTCACTTGGCACTCCTCAATTTGATCATTGGGACTCATTAAATCCCTCCCAACTTCAAATGCATTTGAATCTTGATATGTATGTTATTGGGAGTCATCAAGGTTGTCTTCTTATTCACAAAACACTTCCTGGTCTATAAAATTTTTTTATTACTTGGCATACACTTCACACTCTTTCTTGTGTTCATTAGGTGCATGTTTGACCTCATCATAAAGTTTGTATTCCTTTTGAAGAGTTTCATACTTTCTTAGCTCCTAAAACTCTTGCACTATGGCATTGAATTATTGACACATATCATCTACCTCTTCTTGAGGTTCATGCTCATGAACATCCTCCTCTTTGTCAAATAAAATTGATTGCACTCTAGGACTATCATGTTTTGTTATAGTTGGGATACTAACATCATCAACCATGTGCAAAAGCTATTTGCCCCATGAAACTTATTCTAGAGTGTCATTAGAATCTACCTCAAGAGATCCATCACATTACTCATGAAGGATGTACCTACCAAGATTAGTTTCTTTAAATCCATACTACTCAGCTCCTCATTCATCAAGGTATAAGTTAGATATGCCATCCATAAGTGTTATAGGTTCTTGATCACTAGGATGATCTTCTTCATCACTGATATTTCAATGCATATTAGATGTATAAGGCACATATGGATCTACATGAAAACTAGATAAAGGTTTAGACTTAATTAACACTTTAGCACCATACCTAGTCCTAAATGCCATATAAGACTAATCTAAAGTCAAATATCCTCCAATCTTAGCATTAAACTCTCTTGAAAATAAAATAATAAAACTAGGTGGGACATCTATCACCACAACATCTTGAGTAATGGTGAAAGTAAGATAGGCATGAAGAAGTTAAAAACCTTTGGTTATGCTAATTATCCTAGTAGCTCCCATCCAATTGTAACACTCCCTTAGAATGAGGCTCATACTTCAAATTCAACTTATCAGCTACTTGATTGGGCATGACACAAGTAATTTCTCCACTATCAATAAAAAAATTATAAATCAAAGCATCCAAAATGATGATAGAGAGATATAATGGAGGAGGTTTGTCTAGTTTATTAATTTTGTTTTTTCTATCCCTCACTAGGCTTTAATTTGTTTGTCAATGATACCTCTTTCCCATTAGGTGTCTTGATTATCATTTTGAGTTTGTACATATCTTATTGGAATAGGTATAGTTTTCTAGGTATTGCTAATGTATCCCACATTGATACATTTCCATGAGCCTTCTTAATTTTCTCTATAATGTTAGTGAAATAACCACTAACCTTATCTTGTCCACTAGTAGGATAGTGTTGCCTATAGCTTTAGAATTTTGAGGTGTGAAAGAATTATTAGCATTCTAAATTATTTGGTCTAATTATGAGTTTTGGGATACATTATATATACCTACCCTTTGGTATGTTTGAACATTCATTGATGAATCATTACCAACCCCTTAAACCTCTTCAATTACCTTTCTCTTTGTCCTTGTGTTTACAGCTATAAGACTTGAGTCTTTACCTGATTACCCTTAGTAATTCATAATACATGAGTCATCTTGATACTAATTAACTAAATTATACCCCACTTTATCACTCTTTCCATTATTTTCTTCTCCATTAGGTACCTCATCTTGAGTCATGGTTGGCATTGTTCCCAAATTTTCCATTAAATATTGATTGAAAGATTCATTGACATAGGTAGATGGATCATGAGGTTTATCCCATGGAGGTTTACCATCATGTTCTTGGTAAATATTATTTTGAGTAGGAACTAATTATGTTGAGGTGGATGGAGCATTAGGATTATATCCATTGTAGGACTTTGTTTGAACTAGTTACCTTTAACCTTGAGGATGACCTTGAAAGGGTGGTATATTACCTTAATAGTTTGTATAGGATTTATTATTTTTATAGGGGACTTGAAAAGCCCTCAATTTATCTTGTTGTATAATATTTTTGAGACCTAAAATCTCTTGTTTAAGAGCCCTCATTCTTTCTACCTCACTAGACTTACTTGACTAACTTAGGGCAGTGGGCTTATGTTTTGGTGTAGGGATGGGACCAACAACAAGTCTATGGGTTTATAAATTAGGGAATAAAGGCATAGGGGGCCTTGGGGAAATCTTCCCAGCATGAATCAAACAATTGTCATCCATAATGTCCACTTCATAGGCATTAGGCAATGTGTTACCTCCCATAGATTATACCATCATATAAATGTCACTATCAAAAACCTTAAGAAAATAAAGGAAACCATGATGAGTAGTAGGCCTTACCAAGATTGGGATCCTATCCCATGTCTTTTGAAACTTTGTTTTAAAGTCTTAAATAACTATTTAAGGTGCTCTCCTTATTCTGGTTAGTTTCTTAGTCAATGACAAGTTATCACTCTTATCTTCAAATCTTATCAAAACATCTCTCAATTCATCCCATGTGGTGATAGATTTAGGGTCCAATGTACCATACCAATCAAGATATTTCCCCTTTGAAAGAGACAACAAACAATCTGATTTTTATGTTTATGCAATAAAAAATGCATCATGTCTATAAATCTATAGTAGTTTAGAGAAGATAGAGCATACCTACACTTTCAATTGGGATATACTTGTTAAGCAGGAGCATGACCAATAAGGGGATATGCTAGACCCAATTCAGGGATCACTTGTCACAACATATCATGCTAGCAAGGGTTCTAAATATTACAGTCTAACATAATCACATAACCCTAATGGAGTGATAAGGTTTAAAATATTCACCTATTCTAAGAAATTAAATCTAATCTAATGCACACTAAAGCTTGTGGCATAAAGTGGGGGTTATCAAAAATATGTATAGGGAGCCTCAATTAAATTAAGTATGAGTAACACCTTAATACATGAAATATGAAAGATAGTATTATTTAAGCCAACACCTATGCTAATTATATCTACTAAAAGAGAGGAGAACAAAGTTAGAATATACTTACCTAAATGTGAACCCGTCAAGACCCAATGTCTCTCTTAGAAAAAGGGGATTTGCAAGAGGTTGTTGTGGTTTATAAAGATCAGTAAGAAAGGCTAAAGCATCCAAGACTTATCCATAATACTAGATTATCTAAATAAGAAACCTAAGCTAAGTCTCTTTAAGTAAAATGTGGGAGAGTAGATTGTGAATAAGCATGACCTCATAATAACTCTTGATTACACATATGGATAATGACCAAAATGATCTTGTATATATAGGTGAATCTTGCCCTAAATTCTTTTAGAAAGGTCAGCTATACAGGGTCAACCCTATCAACCCAATTTATTTTTGAGGAAAATTTATTGAGTCTAATCTAGGTCAGCCAAAGGGTTAACAAGCTAATAAAGTAAAGAATACACATAAACTATATTAGTTTGACCTAGTCAACCCAGTATAGTTGACTATCCAAAAGGAGTTTAAGACAAGAAAGGATGGAAAGAGGAAAATACATGAGGAATACTCAAGGGAGGAGAAGTAGCTTATGGAATGGTTTTGGGATATGGTTGTATTTGTAATAATGTGTAAATAAGGGACAACAATCCTACAAAGCACCAAAGGTCTACCCACCCCTTTTCTAGTGCACCCCTTAGGGCATGCACTAAGAGAGATTGAGTCTTGGTGGGTTCCTGTAAGTTGTAAAGCATCAATATTTGGTAAAAGTTTGAAAATATTATGTGTATACATATGCCCCACTTGAATCTCATCACATGTCACTAAGGTCTAATAGGGGATGGTTCTTCCAAAAATAACATAGTAACACACAAAATTGATGCTAAAAAAATTGTAGTATTTTAAAGAAAAAATAACTAAAAGTAAATGACTAAAAAGGAAACTAATCTAAAAACATAAATGATTAAAAAGTAAATAACTAAAAATTAAATATAGTGAATACTTTGACTTACCTTTATTATGGGATGGTTTTCTTTTGTTTTAATTTTTATTATTTAGGGCACAAAAATTGCTTTCAACAAACCTAAGAATACAAAACTAAAGAGAAAAAATAAACAAACATAAGAAAATCAAAGATAGCTAGTGCTATGAGGATGGGATGTACTTTAGAAATTTGGAAAGTTAGGTTGATAGGTGTTATGTTAGACCAAATTACCAAGTCAAACAACAAGAGTAAATTGGGTAACCAAAAAGCCAAGGCTACTAAAGATCAAAAAACTCAAACAAGTTTTCCTTAAGTAAGAAAGGCACACTCACCAAAGCAAACCAAGGATACATGTCAAATAGGATGGTAAAACAAATGAATGGTAAAAAGAATAAATAAAAATAATAATAAAATAGCATTGATGAGTGAGCAGTAATAATCCACATCTCACTCAACAATGTAAAAAGGATGCATAAAAGGGAAAACAACATTGTCGAGTGAGAAGTAACAAAACAACTACACTCAACAATGAAAAAAGGGTAAAAATTTAGGTGTTCATAATATTAGAATATAATAATGATGATAAATGGTAAAATGAAAGTAAAGTAAGTGTATAAATGTGAAATCATGGTGTAAATTAAAAAGAATCCATAGTTTTTCAAACATATTATTTATCTCTAATGATAGATAAAACTAAAACAAAGTAGTGTTAGCATGCTTTTAAGAGGTGAAGAAGAAGGAATTAAAGTAGAAGGGAAAATAGATTTAGAATCATAATTTGTCTATCAAGGGGGGGAAATGAAATGGGTGGAGGGGATAATGAAGGAAAAACTAAGGTAGAGGAATTCTTTATTGAAGTCAAGACACTCAAATTAGGTTTGTCAAAATAAGAGAACTTTCGACATTAATGACAATGAAGAACTTCTCTTAGTTACATAAGTCTTGGGTCAAAAAATGGAGTATATATATCATCCCATTAAGGTTATATGCATGAAAAGGAAAATTTACTTATCTCCCCATGAAGTGTTCCCCATTCTTCAAAACCCCTTATATAGTCATTGGTCTACTATAAAGATTGGGTACTTGCATGAAAAATTAGGTAGAACCATAGAGTTTTTGAAATCCCTTATTCAAATCTATTGGCCTACCACACCCCAAAGGACCTTAGCTCTATGTGAGGCCAATATTGGAGTTTGAGATTTTATTAGAGATATGAGATGTGCTTATAATCATGTTTATTGATGTGAATTTGACTTTTGAGATTTATATGTTGCCATTTAGATATCCTTGCCTTTTGTTTCAAATGATTTGAATTTTAAATTTTCTTATGGATTTTCATATTCCTCTTCCATATGGATTTGGAAAACTAAACATGGGTGATAAATTTGACTTTCATTTGAATACTTGGGACAAGGTTTCTAAGAGAGAGAACATAAAAGAGCATAGGGTCTAAGAGTTTCATAAATCAAGGTGAAATAAAAGTTCTATCTTGACACTGACCTTGTTTTATCCAATGTTGAGATGAAAAGAAGGGGAAATCAAGAGCAATGTCACATGGAAAATTTTAAATTACTTCAAATTGCAAAAAAATGTGATAAAGGACAAAGAGGGATACAATGATAGTAAAGTGTGATTCCTTATCATAAGAAATAAGGAAATGAAGGAAAACATGATAACATAGATTTTTATGCATATTTCATCTAATAAAATAAGTAAAATCTAAAGTTATAGAACAAAGATCAAGAACATGAAAAGGTAATAATTTTATGAAGATGGTTGGGTCTTATCCATGGTCTTATAAAGAAACTCATAAAAGAGAGACCCACGAGGGTGACGATAAGAAAGATAGAAGTAAATTAAGATAAGCAAAGATATATTGGTATTTTATGAGGGATGTTGGGTCATATCCACAGTCTTACAAAGTAACTCACAAAAGAAAAACCCAAAGGATGTCAAAATAGCATTGGCAGGAAGCAACAATGGAAGAGAAAAATAGATAAAAGATAGTGGTTTTGTGAGAAATATCGAGTCCTATCTATAGTCTTATAAATCAACTCATAAAATAAAACCCAAGGGGTGAAAAAATAAGAGAAAATTCAAGAAGAGAAAGAAGACTATGGTATATCTAGAAAACAAAAGACCAAAGGGAGGACTAAAGGTTTGTAAAAGTAAGGAAACTACTATGAAGGGAGAGATCCTTGCTTAATTAACCTACAAAAATTGTTAGATAAATATGGATAGAAAACATGATAAGAAGTAAATGTTTAGGTAAAGTACTTTTTAAGGAATTGAGCATTGGTGGGCTCTTTGAAAACATGGCCTTCATTGGTTTGAAGATGGTAAGTGATTGGACCAAGAATGTCTTTAACTAAATATGGGCCCCACCATTTTTGGGCATATTTACCCTATTTATCATGGGTGTAATCTAATATAAGGATAAGATCACCAATATTAAAAGTATAGATTTTAACACATTTGTTATGTTATCAGGTGATGTGAGCCTTGTATTGGTGGTTATGTTACAAGGCAGAAAGATGACATTCATCAAGAATATCAAGGGCATAAAGGTGAGAATCACACAATTATCCATCAAGAATAATTACATGAAGAGATATATGAAGAGAGGGAAGCTAAACTTTCTAAAGGAAGAACCAAGTTAGAACCATAGACTAGAGAAAATGGAGTTGCCTTAGTGGCAGTGCATATGCTAGTCTAATAGGTCTAAAGTGTAGGGTAAAGATGAATATGCCAATCCATATAGGTTTCATGAATTGTCTTTTAGATAATTTTTTTGAGAATTTTATTGGTAGCCTCAGCTTGACCATTGCATTATGGATGACAAAGCATGAAAAATTTGTGATTGATCTTGAATTTGTTAAAAAGTTGTTTAACATGTTTGTTTTTGAAGTTACCACCATTTTTAGAAATTATGGTATGAAAAAAACTAAAACAAAAAATAATTTGGTTAAGAATAAATTTGTAAATGATAGGACCAATGTCATTAATGAGGGGCATAGATTCTACCCACTTAGTAAAATATTTGGTGGCAGTGATGATAAAGGCATGTCCATCTTAAGATTGAGGAATTTTACCAATGAGATCAAATCCCCATGTTGAAAATGGCCATGAAGACTCAATAATTTGAAGTTCGATAGGAGGTGAATGGATAAGATCATCATGAAGCTGACAAGGAGTACACTTTTTATTATATTCAATTACATCTTTTTTGAGAGTAGGCCAAAAATAAACCATACATAGGAATTTATGTGTTGAAGCATGTCTACTATAGTGACCAAAAATGTCCCCATGTGTTTGTTTAAGAAGAGGAGGGATCTCATCTTGCATAACACAATAGAACAAGGTACCCTTAGCATTGTGATAATAAAGGTTGTTGTGTCAAAATACATACTTGAAAGCTTATTAATGAATTTGTATTTTCAAAAGAGTCTAAATTAGGAGGATAATTTGGGGTTCTAAGAATTGAATGATGTATTTATACCAAGGGCTTTACCAAATGGTAATAGCCTCAATATGATAGATAAGTGAATCTAATGGTTGAGTTAAAAATGGAGATTTTATTATTTGTATAAGAAAAGAAGGATCAAAAAGAACTTGGTGAGGATGAAATAGATATGATAAAGAGGCAAGATAATCGGTAATGGAATTTTGATCTCTAGGAATAGGCTAAATAATGAAAGAGATAAAATTCTTAGCAAGAGTGGTTATAATTTGATGATAGGTGCTAAGGTTATCACTTTGACATTGATAATCACCATTAACTTGACAAAAAATAAGTTTAGAATCACCTAAAGCATGAAGGTATTGAATGTCTAAATCAAGATAAATTCTCATGCCTAAGATAAGAGCTTCATACTCTACCATATTGTTGGTGACATCAAAGGTGAAATGAAAAACTAAAGGAATGATTTTACCAAGAGGACTTGTGAGAATGTAACTTGCCCCAGCTCCTTGAAGGCATTTATCACCATCAAATTAAAGGGTTTAAGTATCCTCATGAAAGTCAACATTGATATTAGGGAGCTCTTTGATAACTACCTTTGGTTTAGTAGTATCAGAGGGAGTGGAAGATTCTTTAAGATTATTGGCTTTAAGATAAGTAGTAGAGCTATGAAACTAATCTTTAAGAGAGATATCTTCATTAAGATCTTCAATGTAAAAAATATTGTTATCTAGAAGGTCATCTTGAAGGGAAGAAGTGGCTAGAATGGGAGCTATAGTAAGTTGGTCAGCTATGACTTGCCCTTTAAACATTTTTTGAGTGATAATACAAAGATCAAATTTTATAAGGAGGACCATCCATTTTATAATTCTATCTCCAAGAAGAAAGGATTTGGAGAATAAATTATGAAGGGGGTTAGAATGAATAGTGGCATACGTAGTTTGGTAAAGCATATAGTGATAAAGATTTTTAGCTACAAAAGAGATAGCAAGGTAATCATGCTCAATTTTAGTATTACGTGTTTCATAATTGATGAGGCCTTGGATAATATAGTAGATAACATACTCTCTTATTGTATCATATTGTTGGGAAATCATTTCCCCAACTGAAATAGGTGTGGAATAAGTATATAGAATCAAAGGTTTATCATTGGAAGGAGAATAAAGGAGGATGAAGTGTAGGTTGATGAAGCAAAGACTCTTACATATAATCAAAGGATTTTTGACATGGATCCATCCATTCTAAAGTAGTACTTTTCTTGAGAAGGGAATTGATGGAGTGAATTTGATCTACCATTTCAAGGATGAAGCATCTAATTACCATAATCTTGCCTAAATAAGTATGAATGTTAGGAATAGAATGAGGAATGGTCATGTTGATGATAACACTAATTTTGTTAGGATCAACATCAATGCCATGAAGAGAGACTAAGAGTCCTAATAATCATAATAATTTTATAGATGTGACTCCAAAGACACATTTGTAAGGATTAAGTCTAAATTAATATTTAAGGAGATGGTTAAAGATGATAGAAATATTAGAGAGATGATTTTTAAAATGGTTAGATTTATCAATGATATCATCCACATAAGTTTCAACAATTTTGTGAATGAGATTGTGAAAGATGTTAGTCATTTTATGTTGGTAATTGGATCTATCATTCTTGAGACCAAAGGGAATTTTTACATAGAAATAGTTTCCCCATTCCATGGTGAAAGTAGTCTTATGTTGGTCTTCAAAAGTGATATGAATCTGATTGTATCTTGAGAAACCATCCATAAGAGATAACATTTCGTAACCAGCCATGGAATAGATGATGGCATCTATTGAAGGTAAGGTGAAGTTATCTTTGGGACAAGCAAGATTAAAGTTGTGAAAATCAATACAAATGTGAATAACCATAGTGACTTTCTTCTGAATGGGAATAATGTTGGAAACCCATTAAAAATAATCCACCAGTTTAATAAATTTAGCATCAAGTAATTTTATGATTTCCTTATGACATAAGGTTGAAACTTTAGGCAAAAATTTTCATTGCTTTTGATGCACAAGCTTGGCATCAGGATAACTAATGATATTATGCACCACAATGTTAGGGTTAATACCAATCATGTCCTCGTAGGACCAAGCAAAAACCTATGATATTTGTTAAATAATAAGCTAAAATTATCATTCTCATTAGGTGAAAGCTCTCAAAAAACTATAATCAATCAAGGACAAGATGGGTTACCATATTTGATGTGAGTGGTTTCTTAAATAATCATGGTATTACCATCTTGAAAGTGGTATTGTACATTAGGTAAGGCTGAAATTTGATTTATTTTAGGATCGATGCTAGCAATGAAGTTGTTGAAGTAAGGGGTTTTAGTTTTGAAGTTTCCAAGTTTATGATGATACCAAGGACGTTGAGGTCCCCAGGTATGAAGTACCTAAGAATAGCTTTGTCATTAGGCAAGGTAGAAATAGGAGCATAATATTCAACATCTACTTCAAGATCAAGAATTTGATTTCCATGGTTTTCATACTCAGAATGAATCTGATGGACATTGGTTGCCTTGGCATCTAGTGTAATTTTAGGAGAAAAAGAAGTAGATAGAATAGAAGAGATTGATATATTAGTAGATGCAATTATGGGAGAAGGATTGGATGAAATGATTGGATCCAAAGGTGTAGGAGCTTTTGGATATTTGGAAGATATAATTTGTTCTACCACTGAAGGAGTATAAATAAGAGGAAGATTGATAGGAGGCACATGACCCTCAATATCTAAGGTAAAATCCACAAAATTGGTATGCACATCTTGATTAAAAGCATAAATTTGGGATAAATTTTTTTGGTAATGTTGGACATACAAATATCTAGATTAAGCTTAGGTCATGATATAGTTATCATCATATGTTAGAGAAATCGTACAAGCTTGAGAATCAAGGGGGAGTTTTAGAAGGTGAAATCCCAATATTGTTTAATGTATGAGAAACATGATGAGAGGATCTTGAAATAATTTATCCACTCCAAAATCATTAAAAATGAAGGCATATTCTATTAAATAAGGCTCTTGAGCATTGCATGGAGTGGAAAAGTTGGTAATCTCATCAATAATAGGAACAGTGCGGTCTCTTAGTAATAGAGAGGGAGGAAGCCATTAAAAAATATATGGAGGTAACTCGGTATTATTGCAAGTGTGTTACAATTCATTGGGCTCATCTTCATCAAAATATGTAAGAGTAACTTATAGATTAGGCTTCATGTTGATGAACTCAGGTAAAGGAGCACTATTAATCTTAGGATTTGTAGGATTGTGATATTGATATTTAAGATTAGGAAGCTAGATATGCCATGGATTAGGATCAAATTCATGCTTGTACCATTTTCCATTATGTAATAATTTAATACATTGACTACCATAAGAAGTAATGGCTCTCAGTTTATGAGTCATGGAAGACCAAGAAGGATATTGTAAGATAAATGGAGATCAAGGACCATAATATTGGTTTGAATGATATTAGGACATAGGGTTAATGAAAGCCACATATAACCAAGAGGATTTTGATTTATTTTATCAAAACCATGGAAAGTAAAATGAGTTTTCTTGAGATGATCCTTTTTATAACCAAGTTGTTGTATAAGCCACAAGGATGTCACATTAATACCATATCTTTCATAAACTAAGAATTTTTGGATAAGAGTGGTATTAATGTCTATTTTAGTAAAGAGTGGAAGATCATTGACATGAAAAATAATTTCATCATTAATCATGTCCTCTTCAAGAAACTCAATATAAGTCTTAGAAGAAGGACATGAGGTTTCAATGGTATTAACATTAGTAGGTTAAGAATAAATAGAAGGTGGTTATTCATCGATGGAGGATGGATCTTCAATTTATTGAAGTTTTGCATAAGGAATTTATGATGATAGGATAAAGTGAAAACCAACTCCATAAGAGGAATTTTACAAGGCATATAGATGAGTTCTTCAATAAAATTCTAATGAGATTTAGAAGAACCAACATGATTTTTATAAGGTAAAGTATTTTTGGAAGGTATAGATGTGGTTAGAAGATTAAAAAGAGGAAGTTGTTCCCTAGGTGCTTCTAAATAAACATTAGAGGTGGTAGTATCTGTAAGAAGTTGTTCTTCTAAAGATGGATTTTTAGGCTTGGTAACAAGATCTTTGTGAGCTAGTTTACAATGCTAATTGACCTTGGCAGTGTTGACATATTGAGAGTTGTTATAATATTGATCATAATCAACATCAATGGCACAAACATCCTTGACATTTTATTGATTATTATAATAAGATTTTTGGTTATTGGAGGTAGAAGCTTTGAAATTTTATCATTTTTGGGAAGTAGCAGTGTATTCTTGATGACAAAGATTGATCATAGCTTCATGATTGAACGAATCACCAAGCATAGAAGAGATATAAAATTTATTGAGCCCTCTACAAGATTAATGATAATTCCTAATGTTAACATGGAACCAAAAAAATAGATTAGGGTCATACCACTTAAGATGAGCATTGGGATAGATGAAAGGTTTTGAGGGTGGTAAAAATTGTTTCATTTGTTGAACTGAAAGAGGGGTATGAGAAGGTGAAGGAATTTTGGTTTTGTAAAATCCTTGTTTGGCTTGTGGAGAATTTCTAGTGATAGCATTAGATGTCTATAAAGATACTTTAATTATTTTAGGATTAGGTTTGAATTGCTTCATAAGAAAGTCTTGATGCTTAGCTTGATTAATAACTTCATTAAGTGTTTGAGGAGCAAAGGTCTGAAGCTTATATTAGAGAGTATGATTTAAGGACATGATAAAGATTTTAAATAGATTATCATCATTCATGTTATGATCAGATTTATGAGCTAAATATTTCCATCTTTTGATAAAGTCATGAGTTGATTCAGTGGGAGATTACTTAGCATCGATGAAATGGCTAAGATAATTTTTGGGAAGATCATTATGTTGAATCTCTTTAAGTAAAGGATTAACCAAATATTCAAGTTTCCAAATAGAATGTTGGGGTAGTTGATTATATCGTTCTAATACATCACTGGTAAAAGTTTTAACTAAGATTTTAGTAGTGTTGAATGTATTATTTTGGATCCACTCTTTGTAAAGGTTGCCAAAGGTTTTAAGAAATAAGGTAGGGTCCTTATTCCCATCATATTTTATAGTTGGAAATATGTTACTAGTATCAATGTAAATAATGAAGGGAAATAAAGGATCATTTTGAATAATTTGAAGCATCTTGTTATTCATTATGGGTTGAAGAATAACATTACATACGGGATTCCTAAGAGGTGGAGGAATATAATTAGGATTAGCTTGAGGATGAATAGTTGGAGGTTGATTAGCCATATTAATTAGATGTTGTTGAAGTTGCATCATTTGGTTGGTATTATAATTTTGCATAATGTTCATTTGTCAAATAACTTGGCCTAAAATTTTGGTTGTATTGGGAGGTGGGTTGGTGTTAATTGGAGCACCCCCCAAATTGGTATTAGGGAGAGGATTGATAGAAGAAGGATTACTAGTGGGATTATTAAGTAATATTGCATTAATCACTCCCACATTAGTTTGAATATTTTAAGAAGTTTATTTTTAAGTATATAAAGGATCAAATCCATCAACTTCATCTTGAGGTGTTATTTACACCATGTTATAGTTCATAGATGAAGAGGAGAAGAGGTACCCCAAGAGTGATGGTGCTCTTGGGAGGAAAAGAAAGGAATAAATGAACATCCCATATAGTATCTAAATGGATTAAAATTATACAAGAAGATTCTATTAATATATTTCATTTTGAGAGAAGAGAGATGAAAAAAATACAAAATTGAAAGGATAAGGAATTATATTGACAAATAGGGAAAGTAAAAGACAATATAAGTTTGACTGGGTCGATCCAGTAATTAAAACAAGGCTTGTAAATTATACAAGGTTGATTGTTTTGATATATTACAATGAATAGAGGTAGGTAAAAAATGGAAAAGGAGATGAAAACTATACAAGGTCGACTAGGTCAATCTAATATAGTGAACAGGGCCTAAAAAATATATAGGGCTGACTGGGTCGATCCAACATAGTAAACAAAGAGAAAGAGAAAGATGGTAAAAAATTATGATTTAAGACAAGATAATTTCTACAACTAATATATGAAAGTAAGAGTTGAAAGGAAACAAATAGTCAATTGGATCAATGCTGGCCAATCTAATTGAGGTGCACAAAACAAAACATTACTCTAATACTATCTAATGCAAGTTTTTGGACACATAATTGATCAAATAACAAGTAATAAACTTGAAAAATAAAGAGATAACTAATTGGTCAACTTTATTATTAATTAGATTCTTAAGAAATTATTTTAATGTGATTAGAATTTGGTTGTAAGAAAGGTACTAGATAGTAATCTAAGGATGGTTTCAGGTAGTTTGGGATAAAAGGGACTATAGTGGTAATGATACAAGATTGTTATTGGGTCCTACCCCCTTACTTCACACACTGAAGTGATAAGGGTTTTAGGTGTTTAACTATAATATACCATTAACCATGCTTTATACTTAACTAGAGCATCAAGTTGGCTTCTACCTTGGTGATGAAATCCAAGTAGGTTGGCCTAGGGTAGATAAAATGTTTAAAGTCCTTGTTGGTGTTTTTATGATTTGGTCATGTGTGCAAAAAATATAAATATTGAAACTAAATGATTAATTAAAAATCCCCTAATTAGACTATGTGTACTATTATGATCATGCAAGAAATAGGAAAAGAAAGGTGTGAACTAATTACAAATAGATATGAGGTTAATTCCAATTTGAAATAAGGTATAGTGTTGAAACTATATGCATAAAATATAGAACAGGGTCAAACCTATACCATGGAAGCAAAGGCTAAAAATGAATTGGGTTAGTAGTGTCAATCTATTTATTTTAGATAGCACATAGAACATAAAACTAGGTTGGTAGTGTCGATCCAATTAACTATGCAAGGGCAGTTTTAAAGACTACAAACTATGAAAGGAAATATAGAAAAGAAATTAATAGAGATGTAGAAAGGAACCTTTGTGTATCAGAGATGTAATGAAGGAATATTATTGATGAAGAACCTTGAATTATGCTTGAGAAACCTCAAATTGGGTTGATAGAATCAATCAAGCTATACAAGAACCTACTAAAAAAATTTAAAACTGTAAGGGATCAATTGTGTTGACCTAGTAAGTTGAACTAGGTGTCTAAAAGGCTAGAAACCTATACTAGGTCAGTTGGGTTGATCTAGTTGTCTATTCCTAGAAACCTATGAATAAATAAAAATAGATGGATTAATATAATTGATCTAGTATGTCAAAATATATTATCAATATGATGATCAAAATAATGACTAAAAAAATGAAAAAGTGAATGAAATTTTTTAAGGGTTACTTTCACGTCGGGTTTACTAGAATGTTGCAATAGAAAATCATCATGTTTACAAATCAATCCTAGCTTGGAGAAGATATAGCATGCCTATAATTTTGATTGGGGATACACTTTTTAAGTGAGAGAATGACCAATATGGGTATCTGGTAGACCCGATTAGGGGATCACTTGTCATAACACATCATGATAGGAAGGGTTCCAAAGCCTACAGTCTGACACAATCACATAACAACGCTAATGGAGTCCTAAGGTTTAAAACATTCACCTATTCTAAGAAATAAAATCTAATCTAGTACACACCAAATCTTGTAGCACAAAGTGTGGGTTATAAATAATATAATAAATATGTATAATGAACCTCAATTAAAGTAAGTATGAGTAACACCCTAATACATGAAATATGAAAGATAGTATTATTTGATCCAACACTTATGTTACTTCTATCTACTAAAAGAGAGGATAACAAAGTTATAATATACTTACCTAAATATGAACCCATAGAGACTCAATGTCTCCCTTGGCCAAAGGTAATTCACAAGAGGTTGTTGTGGTTTATAAGGATCACTAAGAAAGGCCAAAGCATCTAAGACTTATCCACAAGACTAGATTTTCCAAATAGAAAACCTAAGCTAAGTCTCCTCAGTTAGAATGGTGGAAGAGAAAATTGTGAATAAGTGCAAATTAATAATAACTCTTGATTGCACACATGAATAATGACCAAAATGATCTTATATATATAAGCAAATTTTACACTAAATCTTTTCATGCATTTTGGGTGTAAAGGGTCGACCCAGTCAAACCAATGTGTTTTTAGGGACAATTTACTAAGTATGAGCTAGGTCAAATAAAGGGATAACAAGCTAAGAAAAAAAATAATACCCTTAAACTGTATTGGGTCAACCCAGTCAACCCACTACAGTTGACTGTCTAAAAGGAGTTTAAGATAAAAAAGAAAGGATGGAAAGAGGAAAACACTAGAGGAATACTTAAGGGAGGAGAAGTAGCTTAGGGAATGGTTTTGGGATCTATTTGGATTGGTAATAATGTGGAAATAAGGGACAATAATCATATCAAGAACCAAACGTCTACCCACCCCTTTCCCAATGCACTCCTTAGGGCATGCACTCAGAGAGATTGAGTCATAATGGGTTCTTGCAAGATGTACATCATCAATATTTGGTAAAATTTTGAAAATATTATCTATATACACTATGTTCTCCTTAGTGATGTGATGTATATTTCAAAAGTTAGTAATCTTTCTAATATGCCCAATAGGGGTAATGGAAGTCTCACTAGTGTATGAAGGGAGACTTTTGAGGGATGATATCAGGATGTCATCATAATGGGAAAGTCTTAGTGGACTATATCCATTAAAGGAAATAAAAGGTAGGTTATTTTCCATTATGGCTTTATGAATTTACAATATTTGGCCCATCAAAAACTTTATTATAGGTTTATGAGCAAGGTATGATCTTTTTGGGTAAGGATGGATGTTAACAAATCTATATGCTTTGACTGAATAGTAAGGAAGATCTTAGAAATCAAAAGGAATGCCTTTGGTGTGAGATCTTATTCTTACCTTAATCATGAGTAATGAACTTATTTTCCACTAAGATTCAAATGTTGGAGTCATTAGATACTATAAGAAGTAGACTATTATAGCCTCTTATTGGCAAGGCTAGCATTCACCCTGAACAACCTTCTTAGACCATAGGTCCCACTGGGCATGCCAAAACTATTATAGCCAAAATTTACACCATAGAGAATTAAATCAAACCTCAAATTTAGGATAACATAGAACCATCTCTACTTATCATCAAGTTGTTATAAGAGATAGATCTCTAGTTTATGGGCTAGCTCCCTTAATCTAACTACTTAGGCTCCCACACTACACTAGACTAATCACTTATTGGAGATGAAAATGGAAGAAGGAAACATAAAATTAACCTACACTAATGGAGGTGATACACCAAATATATCTCCACAAACATACTTTTATTTTCACCAAGAAGGTAGGCTATTAAAATTGATCTCAACTCAAGGTTCTTCTAGCATAAGTGTTTCTACATAGAGGTAGAATGCTATGCATTTTCAAAGGTGGGTAACTAAGATATCTGACCTTAGACACTACTAATCTCATTTACACTTAAAAATACACCTAAAAAACACATACACTTCATGAGAATTATTATAATAAATTTTACTTACACAATGCATATAAGATCATAATAGAAGCAAGGAAAAATAATCATCACTTGTCATCCAAATAGACTACTTGACATACTTAGGCAAGCATTTTAAAGACTAAACTAGTGTGAGAAAACTTTATTTAAAGTCAAAATAAGATGTCAAACTAGTAGGTCTTCACCATACCAATTATGGATTATTTATAATTCCAAAATGGCTTCAATATATATAGCATAGGTGAGGAGAGAGAAAAAGTAACATTGAAGATTCACAATGCCAATTGTCAAGTCTTGAAAACTAGTTAGGATACAATAGGAGTTATAAAATAGTTCATAAATCTTCCTTGGACAAGTGTCTATCTAAAGTACAACATTCTCCTAAAGATGGCATAGGGACACTTCATTATCCTTCTTAAAATTGCTCTCTTGATGAAGAGTTCACTTAACTACCTAGAACTACCTTAGAAGTCATTGACACATGTACCCTGACCTTAGAATATGAAAAAAAAATTGTGAAGTCATTAAACATCCCTCAATTTATGACCTTCTCTTTTCTAATTGTCATTCACTTTTTTGTAGTCACTCACTATCCCACTAAGCCTAAATTCTCACATTTGACACTAGGGTGACCTTTAACATAATTCATTATATATATGTGAGACACATCATCAGAACCTCTTTGTCTTTTATTCCATCAAGTAGACCTCAAGAAGATTCAATATCACACTCTTCAACTCCAACTTAGGTAATCACCTTGCTTCTCACTATTCCATCCAAGACTGTCTACAATAACCAATTTAGAAGAGGGTTATCCATGTATAATCATGGTGATAATGGGATTTTAGGAGTTATAATACATATACACATACCTCCCATAATGATTTTCATCTATTCATTCCTTTTTGCACCTTCAAATTACCTCAAATCCTATCAAAAATTTTGAATTTGACTCATCTGTACAAGTGATGGTATAGAAAATCTTAGTGGTAGGGTGCTTTAGAGAGTTTAAATTTGATCCAAATCACTTTTCAAGTCAATTTTCCTCTCTTGTATGCATTATTATTCATATCTTTTTCATCATGCTCTTATGAGGGTTTTGAGAGGGTTTTAAGTCATTTAGGTTCTTAACAATGATTCATAAAGGTTAAGCCTTTAACCCTTGAACCAATTCAATTGGTTTTAATTTAAATTACCCCCTCAAAACTCTTTAAGTTATTTAGACACTATTCACATTTTCCATGTAGATATGAGTGAAAGAAATTGCTTCTCAGGTTCAAACTATGCATTCTGGACATCCCTAAGATAAATTGAAGCCAAAAATGGCCAATTTGAGTTTCTCTCTACAAACCAATGGTTATTATAAACCCTCCACTCTCCCATTAATTTTATCAAGTTTATTGGTAATATCATATGGTCATACAAATGACATTAGACACCTAATGGTTCATGCCTAGTTCTTAGGCCTAGTAGGCATAGATTGTGTATTTGAGTATATGACCACATGTGAGTGATCACAATTACTGTAAGACCTTATAAACATTTATTCACCTTAAATTAAACCTTATAAATCATCTAATAATCATTCTTATCTCTCCCTTTCATCTTTTTACCCCCAATGTACTAGGCCTGTAGATTGCATTAACTATGGAATGCCTCTAGTCTAAGACAAAATAGAGAGCACTTTCATTTATATTTTAACCTAAAAGAGACTATTGAGTTATTTAATATCTCATTTTTATTAATTATAACAAGTTTCAATCCTTTACCATTCTTTAATAGACCTATACACTTCAAATTATCAAAACTAGTTTTTGGGTCTGTGACTCTGTGCAGGGTTTAAAAGCCTAGACTGAGTATGAGGTTTTAAACTGGTTTGGATCAATCTTTTCCATGTTTTATTTGCCTCTAAAAATCACATGAATTTTTATATCATAATTATTATATTGTTTTATACATGTTCATCTCCATCCTATACCCTTGTCCACTAACCAAACCTGCATCCTTCATTAGCTTGGGTTAGTCTATAGTTCTCACTTCAAACTATAAATGTTCATTAGGGACTATGAGAGATTATTATAGGTGGTAATATGTGTTTGAAAAATATATTTAATTGTTTTGGTTTCCTCTAAGGTCACTAGGGCCATCTCACACATGAATAGACTCACTCTTAACTTAATACCATTCTATCATCCTTCTATCATCAATATAATATAGAGTCATTATTGCATTTCAATATTTTGTCTCTTTTGGCCTAATAGCATTGTAGTTATTATAATTTATCCATTAGAAAATTTAATGAGTTTAAATCCATTCAACGATTAATCTCTTGACCTAATAAACCTCTTCTTGAATTGGCATGTTACTTATAGGCCTAGGCTGCAAGAATGAAGCCACTAGGATTATACATACCTCATAAACCTTCACCACAAAATGACACTCTATATGAGGATAATCCTTTTCAAATTTAAGGTAAACATTCCAATTTTGAATCCTTTCTAAATTTTCACCTCTCTTCTAATCTATGAACATTTATCTCAAGGTATTTGATCTTAGGCTGAGGTCTGAAGATGTCTCACCATCTTAGCAAGTAGATATGAGATATACCTTATTATTAGACCTAGAGTTAGCATTCCTTAAATTTATTCCCACTTTCTCAATTCCCCAAACCTCTATGGTATTCTCACTTATATAGGTCTCCATCTAGGTTTCACTATAGTAAATGGTCTCACTATTTTGAAAACCTATCCCTCTTCTTGAATTAGAAGAATATGTTATAGGCCTTGAAGATGATGGAGACTTATCATAGAGATTAGAGAATACAACTTGTCTCTCCCACAGATCATTGACACCTCTAATCCTATGAGACATACATATTCAATGTGCACTCTACCTATAGATGATAGTGATATTGAAGGTCCATTATGACCTCAAACTAGATGCCTGCATGATTAACTAAAATTTAAAAAACACATTTGCATTTAAGGTATTCATTTTAAGTTATTATTCAAACTTCATTTCACATCTTCACCTAAAACTTTCAAAACATCATTCTGTAGACCATTAGTGTTTACTCCTATCACAAAGAGATGGTTATCCATATCCTCCTATAACCACACATTCCACACCATGTTATAATTAGAATTACATGAGTGTATATGCTCTACAAGTATACCTACATGACTTGGTTCATGTAGACTAATGCAATTAAATGAGAAAATTTGAGATTTTGGGGTTATATAGGTAGTTTGGAGGTGTTAACAATAATATTTATTGTTCATACATTACATACCATCAATATAGAAACCATGACCATGAAATGGAAGTTCATAAGGACTACTAAAAACCCCCAAGTGAATTCACTCCAAATATGTTTCTCTTGTCTGTACTAAATGAAAATTGTTGACCCCTTTTGACCTATCTAAGAGAGTGATAGGAGAGAGAAAATAGTTTTTGATAATTTTATATCTTTTGAAGTTATATAAGCCTATAAATGACCTATGGGGATCTCAATACACCTTCCTAAATCCTTCACACATGTCATATGTGTCATCTTAGTATGTAAAGCATTTGAAACTACCCTTTTTGCAAGTGATCTTTATGTTTTTATGTTGAGCCTACAACACTTTAGTTTCAAAACTATATCTAACACTTCCCTAACATGTGGTACATTAGCTTGTTCTTTGACATTTGTTATTTTTTTTAAATCTATAAAATTCATTAAAATGACCAAAATGTAGCATAAAATAACATTAAGAAAATGGACATATGTGACAAGGTTTAAAACAATGATATTTTATGACCTTTAAACTATGACTTGACCTCATCTAGGACCATGGTGACCATTTTATGACTTAGAGGACCTTATGTAATTTTCAAAAATTTAGGGGGTTGACTTGATTTGACCTAGGGTAAAATTTGGTAAATAAGGCCCAAAAAACTATATATTATCATTCCTTAAAGCTCAATTCTATATTGTCATGTCAGTTACCCAACCACATCATGTAGTATATGCCCACCTATCTTCTCTCTCCTCTAGAAGGGTGGGCCCAAGTATCTCTCACCCACATCATTTGGTTGCTTGCCTACCTATGGCCTTATCTCTATCAAGGGTCTTTGGCCTTCGATATAGGTCCCTCCCTCATCAAGAGGGCCCCTATACCTACAGTTCCTATACCCTTGTCTTCTTAAGGATCACTGCCTCCAGTATCAAGCCTTTGGTATAGTCCCCCCACAAAATATCTCACTATATCATAGTTCTCTTAACAAGTTTGTGGGATCCCCATATATATTTAGAGGGGGTGAGGGGAAATTTGATCTTACATCTATATAATCAAGTGATTGTCGAATCCTTTAGATATAGAAGCTGATCTAGAGAAGCGAGAAACCAATTATCACCTTCCCTAAGACATCTATCTAGATCTATCTATAGAAGATAGTTAGAGTTATTTAGTCTCATATTACATCTATAATAGATCTAGGAAGATGGTATCTTGCCATGCTATATCCTTTACAGTCAGGTATTACCTAAATTTATATGGGTGGGAGGTGGACCTATATATAAGTTTTTTAACTATTATAATTCATATATAATACTAGGTCATTCATGCTTATATTATAATAATAGTCAATTTTAGTCATTTATCATCTAGTATCCTTATTTAAGCCTTTTATAAGATGAGTTTATTAAGCCAATTTTATTAATATTTATCAAAAGTAAGTTAGCATGGATATTACACATTAAACCAACATTATTTCTACATCTTTCTTCAAGTCTTGTGCCATCAATCCACTTGTAGTAAAATAAATTTTTAAGAATAGTGTATATACTTGCATCTCCATCTAAGGAAAAGAGGTTTAAGACATACTTAAAACTTGTCATCTACACATTGCATGAACTACAAGGGGTATGATTTTAAGCATGTGGGATATGTAAATTGTAAATCCAATTTTTAATTTGGTGGTTTCTCAACGTTTATTTATCCCTTCTCTCTTTTTATATTGACATCTATTTGTGAATCTATGTCAAAAATCAAAAACAAGGGTAAAAATGAATGTTTCTTCTCATCAAATCAAAAGGTTACAAACCATCACAATGTTTAAAATCATAAAATTGACCTACTTAAAATAAATCATTTTTTGGGCTTGACCAAGCCTAGCATGATTATACCTAGGATAGAATCAAGCTCAACATGATTCTGACCAAAAATTAAAAATACTGAGACCAAAAAATGATTTATGGGTTATATGCACTTTGTAATCATGATCACTTTTTATAACTATGTTAACTCTTCAAAATGCACCAGTAAGAATAAATTTAGGATTTTATTTTTATTCCCTCTTTTTCAAAGTTTCAAAAGTTAAATTATCTATAATTGACATATTTAGATTTGCATATGTGATTATATTTACTATTTTGAATTAGATATATATTTTGTGGTTTTAACACATCATTAGAGTTAAATTATTTTTAGGTAAAATAGGTGTCTAAAATTTTATTATAACTCTTTTTAATTTGTATTTAGCTATCACAAGATTTTTAATCTTGGAAATTTCCAAACCCCATTGGTTTTTCCTAATATTTCAATTTTTCAAACTATTTTTTTTTGTCCTTGTTTTTTCCATGGTTTATGTGAAATTTTCATAAGGTTTTACATTCATGTTTCAATTTTCAAATTCTTGGTTATGTTACCTATTGGTAGGATATTACTTTCCTACTCTTTAGCTTACTTACATGTTATTTCCTTTTGAGATGTTTATTCCACATGTATGGGATGGTTAGGATTCTCTTATCCTCTACTTATTTATACATCTCTATTGTAAACTATTTGATATATAGAATAAAATACAATTGATTTATTTTATTTGTGTGTATGGTGAAGCTTCCATGGATGTAATAATAACTTATTGGAGAGATATTGGCTGAAGAGTTATGGGAAATTTTTCATGGTATTAGATACACCATCCAATAGTGATTGCTTAGTTTTAGGTTTATCTCATTACAAATCCACCATTATTTCACTAATTGAGCCCTTTTTTACAACTATTTCCATAGCCTTTTGAGCCACTTTTTGTATTCAGCTATTTTTTGGTACATTTTCAAGTCTTATAACCTAATCCATTGAGTCTAGAAGGCCTCAAAATGATAGGATCACCTGTCAATTTATCAAAAATAGAGATTTTTTTCAAAACTCATTTTTAGGGTTTTTCAATGTAAACCATGTAAAGATTCATAAAATGCATGTATTAATTATTTTTCTAAAAATATAGGTTTTTCTAGGTTTTTAGGTATCTTTTTAGGTTTTTCAAAAATAATATGGGTTATTTTTAGATCTACATATTTTGTGTGTATTTGACATATCTGAGGAACTGAGGAGGTGGTGTTGGCATTGGATCTATATCAAGTGGTTTATTTTTTGTTTGGATTTATATCATCTATTTTAAATTAACCTCAACTATGAATTTGTGGATAAACCCCTTGATCTACTCCATGTTGATGTTCCACTCAACCCAATGATAGACGCTCCTCCCCTACTTTATATAGAACCAAATCTAACTTTGGTGAGCTCAACATTTTGATTAGACATTAGCATTTTTTGACCAAGCCTCCATAGATATTGCCTATCCTTGGGTATGCCAACTCTATATGCCATCATAAAATATGTAATATAATCCCATTATGGTTGAGTCACTGATATGTTATTCTTTGATTGCCATGGCATTTTCAGTCTCCCTTCATTGAATGGCCTTGTTTTGTGTTCAACAACCTTGAAAACAGGTGTATATATGGCTTGTGTCTTAGACCTACATTTTGAAGATACATAAGACATAGTTTATTCTTCCATGTGGTATATTTTTCACCTCTAGCATTCATTAGGCTATTCTAAACATGCCATTTGTGTTTTTTGGATCATATTTGGATCTAATTCTATCAAAAACCTAGACAATCACTTATCATTAGCCTTTGAGCCTTTTTCCATATTTATTGGATTTAGTGTTTAAGTGTAGACTTAACTTTACAAGTTAATGTTGGTGATTTAGTATTGGATTTACTTTATTTCACTGAACATGATCTGTTATTGATATTTTTCTATCATGGATCAAGAGGTATGTAATTAACTCTTAGTTTTGGCACTTAAAAGAGTTAAGGTTGCTTAAGTCAAAGTTTTTTTGATAGATTCAAAGTTCATGTTATTTGGATTATTCATATTAGTCAACATACAAACCAACATTGGATATGTAAAATTATCTCATTTAGTGGATTTATGAGATAAGATTTGAGTGTGGAACACCATAATGATGGGGATTGGGGGCGGGGGGGGCGGCGGGTGAATTTTAATCATGGAGATGATTATGTGGAAAACAATATTTATTAGTGGTGGCAAACATAAATTAGTGGCCACACTTTTTTAAGTGGGAATTTTTTTAAAAAGGGATTTTTTTTATATGTGGCAGAGATTTTTTTTTTAATTTTTTTATTAAAAATAATACATTGAGATATTATTATGAACACTATATTATAATTATATCATTTATATTGATTCATTACCATTTTGATCTCATTTATTAAAGACTATTGGGTGATTTCATTCTAGCAAGAGGCCAGACCCCCTCACAAGTAAACAAATTATTTTTATCCTTATTTATTTTTTCTCTCTCATTATAATTTTGGATACATTTTTGGCTATGATAAACATCCTATTTGCATGATATTTGTCCCACATTGATCTTTCTTAGCCCACATTATTATTTCTTATCCCACATTGATCCAAAACTCAAAAGCTTTGGCTGAAAGATAATTCAAGAAATAAGAACAAAATAATTCAAATAATGTTATCTCTGATAAGAGATGTTTTATTGATCAAATTTGCAGACCCAAACATATGCTTATCTCTAAGAAGAGATGTTTGATTTCCATTTTAGGTTACATCTTCATTTATACATGTTTTTAAGGTGTGGGGAGGATTTGGAAGGTCACCAATCTCTATGGAGATGAATTAGTTTGACTTCCATGATTTACAACAATACAGAGTTCAAGGAATTACTATTTTTAGAAACTTACTATTTTTAGACTGCACTACTAAAATTGAAATTTGGGACACTTCCATTGGGTTTTATGGGGTCAAAATTCATTTATCAAATCTCAATTCCATCTCATGATGTTCCCCTCATTATTATCTTTCCAACAGTTCAAACAGTGAGTCAATTGGAGCTACGGTGCAAAAGTTATGGCTCCCAGAAGTTCTGTCATCAAATGAGGTAGACCCATCACCCAAATTGTCATCTGAATTGTTGTCTGGATCATTCTTCCCTCCTTAAGAATAAATGGTCCCCATTACATCAATATTTTTCATCAAGTGTGGTAGTTGTACTTCAATTTGATTCTCGATGCATACTTGGAAGGGACTGTGATTTATGGAATTGTGTAGGGCCCAATTGTTCACCATTTCTATCTGACCATCAGTCTATGGATGGAAGACCATGAACATCTTCAGCTTGGTATCTATTTAATTATGTTGTGTTGTTTGTGTATTCATGGATGTAACATCAGCCCTTTTGGATTTTATGGCTTGACCACCATGAGAATAAATTTCTTGGCACTAATTAGAGAGACAGATGTAGAAGGTGGTACTTATGGTACCCTGTAGTGCCATGTTCCAAGAGTGAGAGTGATCCTTCTAGTTCTTGATTCATATGTACCATGTCGATCATACATGAATGGCTAACCAAATAGTACATCACAAACATCTAGATTGACCACATCACATAAGACCTCATCTTGGAAAGGTTGTATTGCATATGAGAGAAGACATTGGTGGGTGACACGGAGGTTTCTCCCTAGACTCAACCATCCAATACTATATGGTTTTGGGTGAGGCTTCATAATTAGATTTAGGCTTTTCACAACATTAGTAGAGATTAAATTCTTTTGACTTCTAATATCAAGAATGAAATGCAAAGGCTTACCTTTCACCTATAACTTAGAGTGAAACAACCTTTCCTTGTCATCTAGCATCTCGTCATGTGTCTGTGATGAAGTAACAATGGCTTCAGGATTAGCATCTATAATTTCTTCTTCAACCTCTTCAACTGTAGGGTCTATATGAGGTAGAGTAGTAGATGTTGAGGATTGTGACTTAGAAAGTAGTAATTTGATAGCTCGACATTATTCTTTGGAGTGAGTTCCAAATTTGTGATAATCACACCACTTCCCAATCTTTCCTTCCTTTTGCTTCCAATTTTGGCCTCGTGTTTGACCTTCTTTGTCACTCTTCCATTTTGAAGACTAATTCTTTATATTCATTCTTCCATGCTTCTGCTCAATCTTCACTATGAACTTGTATGCCTCACCAATGGTTTCCAAATTGAAGAGTTCCATTTCTCCCCATATGTACCATTTTAGTGCACCATGATATTTGAGAACCTTATGTCTCTCACTTTCTTGTATGCCCAATCTCATTGATAGAGAATGAAAAATGTCAGTGTAATCTTGAATAGATTGTTTCTTACCTTGGTGAAGTTGTTGCCACTCTATATATAGATCATCATATGCTCCAATGGGGTAGTATTCTTCCTTTATAGCATCTATGAAATCATCCCATGTAGGTTCCATCTCAAGGCCAATATCATCTACACTGAATCTCTTTTTGTACACTTCCCACCAATATTTGACAAGCAATGATGCTTTCAGAAGAGTAAAAGTAATCTTCTCTTTATCAGTGAATTTATTTATAAAAAAATATGATGAAAATTCATCCAACCAATTTTTTACTACATTAGTATTTATTTTTCCTTCAAATGCAAGGATATCAAAATTCACCTGAACCTTGAAGGGTGTTGGGGCACTGAAAGGATGTGTAGGTGTGGATGAGGAGCTGGAATTTCACATCAAGATTTGTTGGAGAATTTGAGTTAATTTTTGTAGCATCTATGATTGTTTATATTGGAGGGATTCATTCACCATTTCCTTGAAAGTATCAGATGCCTCGGTGTTGTCTATCATTTGAAGTCATTTGGAGTGAATAGGTGGATATTCTATTGGTTCTATTTTCCACCCAAGCTTCTTATAATCTGACCTAATCCTCGAGATCATACACTCTAAAGACAAACCACTCTAATACAACTGATATAAAACTTGAAAGATTTGGTTGAAATATAATTCAATAAACAAGAAAAAAACAATTCAAATAATGCTATCTCTAATAAGAGATGTTTTATTGATCAAATTTGCAGACCCAAACATATGCTTATCTTTGAGAAGAGATGTCTAATTTATATTTTGGGTTACATCTTCATTTATACATGTTTTGAATATGTGGGGAGGATTTTTAAGGTCACAAATATCGAGGGAGATGAATTGGTTTGACTTCCATGATTTTCAACAATACAAAATTCAAGGAATTACTATTTTTAGAAACTTACTATTTTTAGACTGCACTACTAAAATTGAAATTTGGGACACTTCTATTGGGTTTTAATGGGTAAAAATTCATTGATAAAATATCCATTCCATCTCAAAATGTTCCCCTCATTATTATCTTTCCAACGGCTCAAATAGTGAGTCAATTGGAGCTACGGTGCAAAAGTTATGGCTCTTGGAAGTTCTGCCATCAATTGGGGTGGACCCATCACCTGAATTATCATCTGAATTGTTGTCTGGATCACACATTGTACTGCTTATGACACTATTACACTCTACACTATCATGACCACATTTTTATCTAAATTTGATATCCTTTACATGTGTTTTATAATTTGTCATGTTTGGTAGTTGATAATTTCAAGTGTGTTTTTGTATAAATGATGGATTTTTCCACCATTTTCCACACTCTTTCATCAACCCATGATATGCTCTATTCTAGTTTGCACATGGAACTTTCACACATTTGTAGTTTTTGTCATGTCTCCATCAAGGCCCCTTTCTTATCACCTTGCCTTCTTCTATGGAGACACTTTTTGTTCCCTTTTTTTTGGAGCATCACTCATAATACTTGATGGATTTTTTGACAAGTCAATAGTCTCCTTATTTGTAGCTATTCTAGTGAAGCCTAATGTCTTCCTTATTTCTATTTTGTATTTTTTATGTATGGGATATAATTTACTTACACTATTTTATAAAGTGGTATTTTTTTATGTTTTCAGCCTTGTCTACTTTCATTCATTTGGGTGCTCTATTCAAGTACCTTTTCACTTATTTAGTTTCTTGTCTCTTCCATCACTACCAGAGCCATCCTCTTTAAGAGATTATATCTATATTTTTGACACCACTTTTTTGTATTTGAAGTTCTACCACATCATATGGAGTTATTCTATTGCATACTATGTCAGCTTGTTCAGTGTCTGAGTAGTGGATTTGGACCACTTGTGTAGACCCTATTTACTCTAATCCACCCATTATGTGGAGTGTACATATAGATTTTTTTGTCACTCCATCCAATCATCAGTATGGGGGATGTATTATGTATATTATACTTCTTAGGTGTTGAGCAATCTTTGCACATGTAGTAATTTTTTGTACTTTTATCACCACTAATAGTATTCTTGATTGAAGTTATTTTGGTGAAGCCTAGTGTTAGTTTTTTTTTGTGATCGAGTAGTGGATTCAAACCATTCATGTAGATTGAGTTATTTTTTGAATTTCAATTACTTGGAGTGTGGACTACTTTACATCATATTTGGGGGGATTTATAACTCTTTCTTCTTATTTTCTCTATTTTGGGGAGAGTTTTTCCTATGAGTTTTCTCTCTTTTCTCCACTTTTTGAGAGTTATATGTATTTTTACCCTTTTTTGAGTGTTTTTTTAGATTCCTTCTTTGTAAATGGGTATCTTATTCATGCACTTTATTTAATGCAAACCATATGGGGTTTTTTTACTTGACTCCATGGCCTTCTTGGTGATTTTTATAATGACACCAATGTGGTATCCCCACTAGTGACACCAATGTGGTATCCCCACTAGTGACACCAATGTGGTATCCCCACCAGTCTATGTGATCACTTATCACCATCTTATTAGAGGGTGTTCAATAAATTATTCCTTGGGTTTATCACTCTACCTAATATTTTAGAGTGTATTAATCATGTTTAGTGATCCTCATATTCAATACCATTCTTAATTTAACTTGGTGGTTATAGTAACTTGACATTCATGTATCATGATAAGATGGATTTATGTACATAAGAACACATGGCTTCACATTGCATCTTTTATTGTACCATCTAAGATACACTTAAGGGGGGGTTGTTGGTGGTTTTTGGTGTAGTATATTACTTTCCTACTCTTTATGTTACTTAGGTGTTATTTCTTTTTGAGATATTTATCCCACATGCATGGGATGGTTAGGATTCTTCTATCCTCTACCTAGTTATACATATTTATTGTAAACTATTTGATATATATAATATAATACAATTGATTTATTATATTTTTATGTATGGTGAAGCTTCCATGGATGTAGTAATGCCTTATTAGAGAGATCTTGGCTAAATATTTTTTATAACTCTTTCATTACCAATAACACATCACATCAATCTTAAGTTCATAAACATTATAACTGTCATTTTAAAGCAACATTCAAAGCATAAAAATGTATTGTGGTATTGTAATTTATCTCAATATTTTTTAATTAATAGTTTATATATAATTCAAAGATATAATCATTAAAAGTAATAGAGAATTTTGGTGCAACAATCGAGAACCTTTTATGTTATTGTTGACAATTTTTGTCACCATTGGTCAAAATTGTTTATGTACAAGTTTTCAAGAAGAATAAATTCATATAATTAAGACACAATATTTTATCCAAAAAATCATAAAACCTTCATCAATCCAAAACCATGCTCAGGAATATCTCACAAGTCTAATTTTTGTCAGAGGTTTCTTTTATCCCACTAACTAGCTTGTTGCAAACTAATAAGGGCAATTTTCAAAGGTTAATTTCATGAAGGAAAAGAAAAATTGGTTATAATGGTATTAGAATAATATTTTTTCCCTTATTATAAAAATATTACATTCATTGGTTTCAGGTTATATGTGCTTAAATTTATGAATAATCATTAAGAACGAAACGTGTTCTAAAACATTTTTAAAACTCTAATAGCTCAGTTTTAGGAGATGTAATTACATTTTTGACTTATTTATTGAAAATGAATTTTTTTTTGAGATATTATGGGTAATAAATAACCTTATTAAAAATTATTTAATCAAAAATTTAAGGCAAATAATGAAAAAAGATAAAGGTACATGTTACAGGGTTTCAAGCAAGCTAAAAAGACAATCAAAAAATGAACTTTTTAAGAGGTTTAAGAGTGTGTTCGAGCATTTAAAATGGTTATAAAGATTATATGGGTTTTTATATGTCCTAATTAAAAAATAATTAGGTATTTAGGCCTCAAAAACTGAATAAAATAGAAAAACTCAAACCTATAACTATTTAGAAATAAAATTGTGTAAGCTAAGAAACACCAAAAAGTGCATATTTTGAGTTTTATTAAATGAAATATCTTGAAATTATAAATTGATGTATATTTTTATGTAATTTAATATTAAAAAAAAATCTACAACATGGGTATGTTCATGGAGGAAATCAAGAGTTTTTCACTATTTTGCTCATATATAGAGTTAAAAATTAGTGTTTCAAGTCCTCCCAAGGAAAAAAATGATTTAATATTTTTTATTAACTCATTTTTAAGTATTAATAAATTTTATTTAAATTAAAACCAATTCAAAATAAGCTCAAATTAAAGAAAAACATCTCTAAGTCACCCTGCAGGCAGCAAGCAGGCATTTTTTATGAATTTTTGTTTATGAGTTTGGTGAAGTGTTTTTGATATTTTAAAAAAAAAAAATAGGTATGAACCATTTATACCTATATAATGATTTTTTTATTTCTCTAACTCATTTTATACCCCTTAATCCAAATCAATGTTTCTTGAGGCTTAAAGAACACAAAATGGCATTTTTAGGAGTTGTAAGTGGAATTTGGAGCTGAAATTTTATTTTAAGGTATATTAAACCATCATGATGAAGTTATAATCCTATTTAAAATCATATATTTAAAAAATTATATTTCATCAATTTCTAGGTTCTCATGGTGCATTCAATAAGCTTGTCAAACAAGGATGTGCAGGTCCAAAAAGAATCAATATGAAGAGTTGTAATTGTTTATAATCAAATGCATAATAATAAATAATATTTCATGAAGGTTTAATAATTTCAAAAATAAATATGAACTTATCTCTAATACACCCCATTTGAAATTTAGATAAATTTAATTCAAATAAGAGCAAACCTTCAATTAGCCCTAAAAAGGTGGAGTTTGAAACACGCAAAAGTGGAAAAGTTTAGTTAAAGTCTTGGTTAAGATTTGAAGCCCTATTTTCATCCAAGATAATACTTTTATATTCAACATTAAATATTTTTCATAATATTCCCCCTTGGGATAATTTTGGAAAAGTCAAGAAGTCAAACATGCATGCAAGTTGTAAGTCAAGAAGCTCAAGTCAAACTCCAAGATGTAATAAAGGTAACTGAAGTCAAAATTCAAGATGCATGTAAGATAAAAATGAGTTAAGTGAAAGATAAAAAAGAGTTAATTTTATGTTCAAAAGAAGTTAACTGAAGATAGTCAAAGATCCCTTCAAGATTCAACCATCAAAGCTTGCATGTTAACCTTTGACTTTTCAAATTAATCAAATAAGATTTTCTCTATAACTCATATACCATATTCCAAGGAGATAAAATTGACTTACTGTTTAAAATCCAAATATATATGTGGAAATTTTGTTTTAAATGATGGTTGAGTTGGATTTTAATTAGTTGAGTTCAAGTAGAAGTGAAGGATGACTAGACAAGGGACTCATCTCCTAGTTGAAGATTGCTTTGTCTCATCTCTCCTTGCTTCCTTTTTCCTATATGTATGTTCTCATTTTTTAGAATTTTAGGAGAAAATTATGTTTTTGGATTACTAAAAATATACCAAAATTTGTACTTCCTCACCTTTAAATCAATAAAGAGCTAAATATTCCTCCATTTTCAAGCTTTTATGAAGTGTGTGATTAATATTCATTGATATAACTTAGTGAATGATTGATTTTCCTCTTTTTATGTTTGAATTATTAAATTTTATGTAGAAAATAAGAATTATTATAGGTCATATAGAGTTTATAATTCTAATTTCTACCTAATCTAATAGTGAATTCAACCATTGTTTAGTACTTCTAAGCTAGTGTCTATTTATCAAGACCTATGTGTGAAATGCTGATGCAAAAGTCATTCTATGAGAATGAAGTAAATATATTCAAGTTATTTAGCTTCCAAAGTGTGTCACTATAGGCATAATTGACCTTAATATCAATGCATGACCCTAATTTTTAGTTTTCATTTCCATTTTCAACTTTAGCAGTGTTCCATTTACCCTTTTCCTAGTCAAGAAAGCACTATTTAAGAGAGTTTAAATAGAAGTGGGTGAGTGCAATAATGTGAAACATCCCTTAATCTAAATATTATCTCAAAAATAAGGTCACCCACACCTTGGAGAGTTTCCATTATATCAGCAAGAGTGATTATAGGGATACATTCTTGCAAGGGTGCACTTTTGAGTGATAACAGTTAAACTCTTAAAGGCCATTATCCAACTAAGAAAAAGTTCAATGTTGAGAAGTTGGTGAATAATAAGTCCACATAGGAATATAGTTAAAATTATTTCACTAGTATAATCAAATTTCTTAAGGAAAATATTGAGGTTTTTAGGAAGTTATCAAAAAAATTTAAAGATGCCCAAACCGTCATCAGTTAAGACATGTTCATGAGTTTTCACATGAATGAATATGAGGCAATGCATAAGGATATAAAACTCACATTTATAAAAATAAAGATAAATAAATGACTTTAATAGAAATAATTACATTGACATTGCATTTTAGTGACTTTAACTTAAAAGTTTCATCTTTTATGTATCGATGAATTTTATGAAAGAAATCGACAACTTTCCACATGAATAAATATGAGGTAATGCATAAGGATATAAAACTCACATTTATAAAAATAAAGATAAATGAATGTGCCAATAGAGGCTAGGTGAAGCTAAGGAGTACAAATAAGGTATGCAAAAGAATATGTAGTCTAGGAATAATGTTTTGAAAAGTTAAAGAATCACGCTTTGGATGAAGAGGAAATCACACATGAAATACATAGATAAATCATAGAAATGAATATTAAATCACATAAAATATTTATGAACATAATCCATATGAGTTTAGATTCGTTAAATTTTTAATAGAAACAACTTTGTGAATGAAACCAAATTAAATCATGGTAGTACAAAAATGGAAGAATTTGGAGAAGGGATTTTATAAAAAAATAAATGAATTTTTGGTTGTTAAAGAATGAGACAATAACAATTTTAAATTTTCTAGAAGGATATAGATCACTATATCATATTGAAAATTATTGCAGTTACACATCCATCCTTGAATTAATGTTAATAGTTTGGGTAGTAGGTTATACATCTATGCATCAATATTTTAAATGCATCTCCACTCTTAGGTTACTACATACCTCTTGAAGTGTCAGTACTATATATTTAAACTCATTAGTAATTATATTTAGTTATTTCACCAGTCTTCAATTATGAATTGGTTGTTACCAATTATTGCAACAAATCAACCAATGCTTCATCTCCCTTCATTGTATAATAATGTACAATTAGTTTAATTTTAGGTTATAAAAACCATAAAAGAATAGATTTATGATTTATTTAGACATGAGATAATTAGTATCACATATATTTTATATAACTTAACACAATACAAATTTACTATTATAGTTATGCATGGGTTGCCATCTCTTTCTTTCTGCCTTTATTAAGTATGATGATAATATGGGCACTTAAGTTTGATTTCCAAACTTAGTATATTTTAGTTTTTTAAGTTTTTTATAAGATTAAATAATTTATTTATGACCTTAATTAGTGTTTTTGTCACTTTTGGACACTTTCTAATTATTTCTTAAAAAATAGTTAGAACTACCAAGTAACTCCACTTCACTGTCTGAGTACTCAAATGAGTTCCCAAGTGATGGGGTACACTTTTAATGTTAGTTAAGTGAAAATAAATTTGATTTAAGTAAATAAATATTTTTAAATGATTTTTTTATTCCACTTTTTTCCAATTATATATTTTGGTAATCAATTGATAGTGGCTTCATGCATGATGACCAAAAACCTATCGGTTGGTGTTAGTTTGACTCTTAGTTATTCGTTAAGTTTATCTTTGGTCTTATTTAAGTTGTCTTAGAGTATAATTTTAGAATTATAATTATATATTACTTAGTTATCAAGTAAATTTATTTATTTATTTTTCACTTTATGCTTTTTCTTGATTTAACTTATGCAATTTATCTCGTAAAAAGTTTGTTTTGAGCTTTATTTATTTGATAAAGTTGCACACAATATATGTGTGGTGAATTAATTTAAATTGAGAAGGTTTTTTGTGTTTTTTATCTCTAATATTATTTTATGTATATATTAATTTAAAACATCAATCATATCTTTTTAATTTTGAATCTATTCATTACATTTTTATATCAACAATTTCACTCATAGCATAGCTAGTTTGACAAGTAGCAATTTTGAGACAGTTTTGTTGATACATAATTTAAATTTTAAAATTGAAAAAAATATAATTTTCAGTCCATAAATTCCATAAAAACCTTAATTTTGTATTATATCCATGTTTAATCAAGGTTTAAAATATATTTTAGGCCTTTTTCAGAAGATACAATGGCTTTAGTGAATTATAATTTCATGAATATTCTTGTTTTCAAAGGTGACAACATTGAGTATTGGAGAGATCAGTTGAAAATAATTATTGAGTGGAAATGAGTTTAAGATAATATTTTTCATGGGTAAAACCACTCCAATATTGGAATACCTTGACATAAGATCAGAAAAGAACAAAAAATAATGAAAGAACTGGAGATGCCCAAGGTTTCATCCATACTCAGAGTGTCATAGACCCAAACATTTATCCAAAAATTGTAGGATGAAATAATGATCATGATGCATTGAATACCTTGAAGACTTAATATCAAGGCTATATTAAGGTTATATAAGCAAAAATATGAACCTTTAAAATTAAATTTAAGAATTTGAGAATGCCATATTTTGAAAGAGTGTGAGATTATTACATAACAATAAATGATTTAGTTCATAGAATGAGCGTTTATGGAGAAACCATGCAAGATAGTATTATAATAAGAAAAAATTTGAGATCTTTAAGTCAAATATAGCTAAATATTTTATTCACTCTTTAAGATTGTAAATACATGAACATTATAAGTGTTTATTAGTTAGTGGGTTTTCTTTTGTCTCATGAAGATAATATGAGATTATATGCAAGAGATCTATAACATGGTTTAGAACAAGCACTTGAAACAAGTCAAGGGTTTTAAATACCAAAGAGAAAATTAAAAATAAGAATTAAGAGATTTTATAAAACTAAAATTCAAATATAAATTTTGAATCAAACTTCACATGTAAGAAGAATAATTACTTTACTTGTCATTACTATAAAAAACCTTGACACATGATAAAAGATTGTAGGATATTGTAGCTACAAATCAAGCTAATCAAGAAAAAGAAGAGAAGGATTTTTAAGATAAATAAATTGATTTTTAAAAGGGATAAAATTATTATCTCATATTTTTGGGAGGAATAGAGGAATAAAATTATTTATTTTCTCTTGATTTAGGTTGCTCGAATCGGGTGACAAATCAAAAAAATGATTTCAGCAAGTTAGATGATTCCTTCAAAATCCAAGTGCAATTAGGAGATGTAAATTCCATAAAATTTAAATGAAAAGGTATAAAATAAATCACCAAATATAAATGTGGTGGTTATTTATAATATCATAATATTATTGTTTAAAATATCTTAGGTTGTAGTGATGAAATCAAAACATATAAGTTTTATAATCCCACTTGTAAAGCTATAATTGATTTTAGGGATTGTAATTTATTTTAAATGAGATGTATGTTGATTATAATCATGTAGATATATAGTTAGTAAATAAATTTTTTAATCCTATTTAATTTCATTTTCATGGATTAAAAAATTCTACACAAGTTTTTAGTTCAATAGGAAAAAATATTAGCTCTTTGCAAGAGACTAGTCATCCATCTACATCAGCACCAAGTAAGAACAAGCATTTGTTGAATATTCATATAAAAAATAAGATGTTGGATAATAATTATGATATGAGGATAAAAATTATAAAAAATTATTAAGGTAACTTATTTTGTAATTCTTATGATTAAAATACTATGTTTGCATTATCATGAGTGACTAGTGAAACTAGAAGTTATACAAAAACTAGTCAAAAGCAAGAATGGTTTGATGCTATGAAATAAGAGATGGATTAAATTAATATGAATGATACATGGAATTTATTTCATATTAAATTAAACAAATATTTAATTGGTATAAATAGGGTCTTCAATACCAAATTTAAAAGTGCATTCCTTAATGGAGTGATTAAAGAAGAAGTATATATGAGACAGTGACAAGGTTTTGAGGTAAAAGATAAAGAATTTTGGGTATATAAGTTGAATAAATATATTTATGAGTTTAATAAAGATCCAATATATTTTTAATCAATAATTTATATATGTTTATTAGATAAAATATTTTTAAGAAGTCAAAATGAACCAACTGTTTACATATAAATATTAAATTCTAATATTTTATTTGTCTGTCTCTTTTTAGATGACCTGATATTTATAGGTATCTCCATGGAGATGTTAAATAGATTAAATTAATATATTAATAAAATTTTAATATAAATTTTATTTTACTTATGAATTACTTTCTTGTCATGGAATTTCATCAAAATAAAGAGGAAGTATTCATTTGTCAAGCCAAGTATGTCTAGGACATGTTAAAAAACAAATCTTCCAGCTTTGAATCCTATAGACACTGTAACTACAAGTGAAAAAAATATTATAAGAGAGTATTTAATTCCTTCATTTTATTAAAATAATTTTAAAATCATGGTGAGAGGTTTAATGTATCTCACTATGATAAGACCTGATATCAGTTTTAGGGTTTCACTAGTTTCTAGATTTCTTATCAAACCATCACTCGAGCATTTTAAATCAATAAAAATAATTGTCAAATATGTAAGAGGTAATTTTAATCATGTTATTAATTTTATTCCATAAATATATTTATGTATTATTAGATACATATATTTATATTGGGGAGGATCTTTTGATGACATGAAATCAACTTTAGGTTATTGCTTCACATTAAGAAGTGGGTTGGTTTCTTGGTCTTTAAAAAATCATATTAAAGTTATACTAACCTCTGATAAATTTTAATATAAAAACATTAAATAATCATGCACATAATGAATATGTTTTATATTTTTTAATAATATCCCTATAAAAGTCAAGGAGATGATAGGCATCTCACCTCTTTACATCAAATGGGGAAGGTTGAGTATGATGTCAATATGTGCATTTAAGTTCTATTTTCAGACTTAATATATTTTAATTTTTTATATGTTTTTAATTTTATTTAATTTATTGATGACCTTAATTATTGGTTTTGTCATTTTTAGATACTTTCTAATTATTTTTCTAAAAATACTTGGAACTACCAGTTAACCCCAGTTCATTGTCTGAGTACTCAAATGAGTTCCTAAGTGGTGGGGAACACTTTATGTTAGTTAAATTAAATTAAATTTTATTTATTTAAATTTATATTTTTTATGGAATTTGGTATGTCACTTTTATCTAATTATATCTTTTGGTAATCAATTGATAGTGGATTCTTGCATGATGACCAAAAAGCTATCAGTTAGTGTTAGTTGTATTCTTAGTTGTCTCTTGAATTTATATTTAATCTTATTATGATCATATTAGAGTCTAATTTTATAAATATAATTATAGATTAATTTTTTTATAATTAAACTTATATTTTTAGTTTTTTATTTATGTTTTTTCTTGAAATAACTTGTCATATAAGCTATCTTGTAACAAGCTTGTTTTAAGTTTTATTTATTTAATAAAGTTATCCAGAATATAAGTTTGGTACATTAATTTGAATTGAGAAAAATTTTGTATGTTTTATCCCTTATATTATTATAGGTATAAATTAATTTAGATCAAAAAATATATTTTTTCAATTTCTAAGCTATTCAATATACTTTTTGATCAAAATTTTCACTCACAACACAGCGAGTAATTATGGGACAATTTTGTTGATGCATATTTTCAATTTTAGAGTAAAACAAAGATTATTTTAAATTCATAAATTAATTTAAAACCTTAAATATTATTTTTTTTTACATTATAATTCCACTCATTTCTTACCACGTAGCTCAATTAGTGTAAGTACTATAACTTATAGCACATATGGAATGATAGTCGTCATGTCACTGCACTCTTCAGTTGCGAAGTAGTTATTACCAATTATTGCAATAAGTCAATAAATTTTTCATCTCCATTAATTTTATAATAATTTAAAATTAATTTATTTTTTATGTTAGCAAAAACATATAATAATAGAGTTAAGAAGTACATAAACACTGGACATTTGTTCTTATAGATATTATACAAAACTTAACATAATACAACTTTGTTATTAAAGGTTTACATGGATTATCATCTTTTTATTTCTTTCCTTTTTATTTGAATACTTTAAAATTTAATATTTGTTTTCATTCATTAATTATCTTCCATTTGTAATCCTCTTAGATTTATTTAAGTATGTTATCTCTTAGGTCTCCCTAGGACCTAGATCAATGGTATCAGAGCATAAACACTTCATATTATTTATAAGTGGTATCATAGTGTTTATGAATTGTTTCAATGTTTGTATGCCCACTCATAAGGGGTCTAATTATAAGAATTTAGGGATTGATACTCATGGCCATTCATCATACCTTCATTCACACCCTTAAATGGGAGAGAAATCTTAAACAATACTGACTTCAAAAATGTTACACAATATGATAGATAATACATTGTAAAGATAAAGGGAATATCTATAATAATGTCATGAACATGAATGATCAAGTATAATTGATAAATTATCACTACTTATCAATAATTATACTTATCCTAGAACCTCTCATTATCATCATACATTTAGACAAATTCCATACAAGTTACAAGTCAATCTATACATCCTTGTGTTTGAAGGCAAAATAGATATAGATGCACTAGATAACTTGTTGGTACTAGAATTAAAAGTACAAATATAGAAATATATGTATGAATTAAAAGTGTGTGATGTAGATAATTCTATATAATATATATCATTTTTATATGTTCATAACATGATTTTTTATCAAAAGTCTCTAGAATACAAAAATACTCCTTTGAAAAAGAAATGAAAGGATAGAGTTGTGAAGTGATAGAGCCTTTGTAAGCTCTTTAAATATTGTTCACATGTAAAATAAAAAGGTTATAAATTATGAGATATTAATATAGATATATTTTTTTCTTTTAAATGTATTTTTTACTTGTTTTGTGTGCATATATCCTTTGTTTCATTTACATCTACTTGTTAATATAAAATAATGAATTTTCTTTGCATTTTAGTATGAATTTCTATAAATATTAACTAAGTATGAACATAATGAATAAAATAACTTTTCATATCCATGTCTAAGTTCTAAATATGTAATTAATTTCACATAAACACCTTAACATGTTATAATGGGAATTTTTAGGAACATCTACTAACAATGGTATGGTGAGCATGGATTCTGAAACATGCTAAAATGGATAACAGGTCAAATATATTTGGAATGATGGTTTTATGAAATAATTCATAAATTTTTAGAAGAAGAGGCTAGATTAATTAGAATCACAATGAAGGAAATTATAAGCAAACATATTCATGGTGAAAGCTATGAAGTTTTCTAGGGTGAGTTTCTTAAACTATTAGTTTCATGGTGTTATTTTTATAAAATGGACAAGCTTTATGCAAAGAGAGCATCAAACATATAGAGAGATTTATTTAATTACACAATAATATTCTAGTTCATATATTTCATTTGAACCATTACATAATTATATATGAAATGTCTTTCCTATAATATAGGAGATTCTTCTACCCATAATATCTTCCCAATATCCTTAATAATACTCTAATAATATTAGTCTATATACGTAATTATTATTATTATTCAAAATAATATTACTCATATATAATATATTCTAACAACTAACATAAACAATCACTAGTGAATTATTACTCACATAATTATTCACATTACAATAATCACCCTAATAATTATGTGAAAACTAATGTTCCTAACTTTTCCCCCCCTTAGTGTGAACATGGGGAAAACATTATCTTGTACTAAAACATGTCACATATGCAAGCTTATGATCTGGATGGTTTTTTTTCAAGGAATCCAAAACCTCTATAATGGTTTTACAAGTGGTTCACAAATGTTCCTAACATTTTCCCCCCTTAGTATGAACATGGGGAAAACATTATCTTTTACTACAACATGCCACCTCTGCAAGCTTATGGTCTGGATGGTTTTTTTTGGAATCCAAAAACCTCTGGAATGGTTTTATAAGTGGTTTACTAATAACCATAATAGGATGGTTTTACAAGTGCATAACCAACAACCACAACAAGATAGTTTTCCAAATGGTTCAACCATGAATATCATAATGTTATAATACTCTATTATCTCTCATCACTATCTTACTTTAGGGGAAATATAAATACATCATGCTCACTTATTATAATTTAGAACAAGAATACTAATCCTATTCATATTCACACACAATGTAAAAATATTTGACCATACCAAAAGTGTGGGCCTATCATTGATGACTTATGAGGTCACTAAAACATCTATTTCCTTCATTACCTCTAACCTACTTTATGTCACTACTTACTCAACCAATTGGCAATGGAAGCTCAATAGTTTCCACATTGGATTTAGTATCATAACTTCCCCCTTATAATGTGAAACTAGTTTGATATTTGCCTCATAACTAGTTTACTTTTTTTTAATTTTTTTCTTGGTACTATATACATTGGACGTCATTTTTGTTTAAAATTAATTTGTTAGAAGCAATAACCTTTTAACTCTTTTTGACATTTTTATTAATGGAATTGACACACAAAATGACTCTATAAAATGGTGGCATTAAACTTAAATGACATAAAAATGTAATATTTTAATAAACATGACTAAACATACTAAACTATTGACAATAAATCCTAATGATAACAATATAGCTTATAATATTAATACTCATTTAAAAAATAATAAAACTATATAAAAAATAGTACACACTAAAACAAATGTTTTTGACTAAATGTTGAAAAACATGACTCTCTAAAATAATTATGACATAAAATTAGAATGATGAGAAGTTTCAACATATATTTTAACTATGTTGGGACCTTTATTTTGGTAAGTATAGGATTTGTGCTAGCAAAACATCCACATCTGCACAAGGCAATCATTCTACGTGATGATTGAATTTTGGTATTTTGGTGCCTAATGGAGGTTTTAGTGCATACCTTACACTAGTTGGTAGGTAGCTAACTAGTTCCTGGTTCTTCAAGGCATCTTTCAAGATTGGATATACATGGAAAATGTAGCATGAAGCTCACAAGGTGATGGATCTGATGAAATTGATCACTAAGGCTCTAGCTTAGAACTTTATTTTCACATTCCATCATGTTGGAGCTCTTATAGAAGGCTATAAAAGGAGCTCAAACTAGTTGATGTAGGTACATGAAAATAGTGTAGAAAAGATCTAGTAAACTAGAATTTGTTTGTATGAATGCCACTAGTAACCATTAGTCTTAGGCTTAGCATAGATGCCATTAAGGCCCCATTTTTAAGCACCCAAGATCATCTATGAGCCTTAGGTTGTTAATTAGATTGAGTTAGACATTTACTTGTTCTAAGTAATATGAACTATATACTCTGTTTGAATTGTGATTAATGGTGAAGAACATTGCATTAAAACATGTTGTTTCTAGTTTATGTATATTTTTAATTTATATTGAAATGTGAGTTGAGATTAATGTTATAATTTCATTTTAGTTATGATTTAGTAGTTTTTATGCATGCTTTTGGTTCATGATGTTAATAGCATCCCTGTAGTAAATGATGATGTCATCATAAATCTATATAAAGTATTAAGTATATAGCATGCACCAAATGTTTTTATCTTTGATGAAGTGTGAACTTAGTATAAGCACTTAAATTGAAAGCAACCCTTTAACCCTTCAAGAATCAATATGATTTTAGCATTAAGTTAATGAATCCCTATACCCATATGAATCTAAGACTAGACCATAAAAATACTTACACATATGGATATACTTAAGCCTTATTTAAATTGACCAAGTCTCCTACTTGATATATTACACCATGGCATAACTAACCTAACACAAACCCTGGTTCCTTCTTAGCTACACTTTAGGCGAGTACATAAGGCCTATGCCTTATGTGAATTAATATCAGTGTAGTTGAGTGTAAAATTTTAAGCATAAAGGGTATATCTCATATTTATGCCTAGTTGTTTGAAACCAAGAACCAATTAAAACAACCTTGAGCACCCTTTTCTACAACATTTTGGTTTCATTATCAGGCCCATGTTGAATATTTTTATTTCAATAGTGCATAATAATAATGTATCAACTCTTCCTCAAAAACATTGATGGTTGGCTACAACAAGTGGAAGATAGCTTTGTATTAAAGCATCCAACCTATAAGGGATAGAAGTTGAGAAAATGGGTTCATAACAACCTATATGATTCTTTATATGAGGTCTTTTTCTATGAGTTACCTGAGCATGTGTACTAGTGGTTGGTTTCATATTCAACCCATCAAAGAAGGAGCTATGAATAGTGTTATGACTGGAAAAAGGAGCACCTAGAGAGAATTGAGACCTTGGATGCTACTTAGACCAGAGCAATTGATAAATGGTGTCAAGGAGTGTTGAATAGCTACATACTTGAGCTCATAGTCTCAACATACTCATGCCCTAGAGAAGTAGAGTACCAACTTTTATGTGAACCTAGAGGCATGTTTGTGAAATAATTTAGAATAGAGCTTAAAAAACTAATGGTGGATTATAGATTTGAAACTTTGAGGATGGAAGTCTAAATTTATTTTGTGTATGAGCATTACAAAGGGGGAAAGGGGATGTGTAGGTGAGGCACAATGAAAAGGGATGAGAAAATTGACACCTAATAGCTTAGAAAATAGACCTATAATAAGAGACAAGATAGATTAATGGAATATCTAAAACCTAGAAGTATTAAGAGAACCCATAGTGAGTGACAAGGGCATAGAGAAGGATCTCTTAAACTATAGTAGTGTGAGGATGAGAAATATAATGAAGTGATGGATTGATCCCAACACTTGATAGGTGTAGAATTCACTAAATTTCTACAAGATTTTTTGATTGAAGATATGCTTAACACACCCCCTTTGAGTCAATGGTGTATGCTCATGCATTGGATCCCCCATTTGAAAAAAGTATAAAAGTAATCATTGATCCCATTTTTAACATAGATCTTAGATGTTTTGCATACTTGGAGTGAAATTTTGTGATTGAATAGATTATTTTGTATAAGGAGGTGAGTGTAAATACCTCTATACCAATGCATGCTATCTCACCACAATAAAACATGAGTGCAATCATACCAGCTCAGCCGATGTTAATAATGTAAAGTGTGCAATAGCCCATAGGAAGTAGTTTTATACCCCAAGTAAGTAGTTCAACACCATCAACATCAATGGCACCAAAAGTAATGATGAGACTAGTGCCTAACCTAATAATTAGAGGCATCAGAGGACGACCACCAAGACATATGTTAGGGGACAATCACCTTAGATCCCAACTACCCACCAATAAATCTACTACAAGATGGCCATAGACTTACTAGAGTATCAAAACATGTAAAATGCCATAAATCATGTGTTTAATTATGAATTATAATGGCACGTGTAGGGCATAACCTAATGAGAGTGTAAGGCTACCTAGTTTTTGAGCACTCTACTTGATCGCACCCATACCTGGTATAGAAAATTTGACCCTAACTAGGCTATGGTTAACTATGATATCCTAAAGGATACATTCTTAAATGAAATTTACATTTTAGAGTTTGAATAGTAGAGCATCATCATGCTAAAAGAGATTACCCAAGGACTCTTAGAAAGTGTGTGCTATATGATGCAATATTCAAGACTTTCCTATCAAATTTCCCATATGATATTCACCCTTCCTAGCATGTGCAATAGTTCATTAGAGGGTTTGTAGTTCTATTCTAAAGAGTTATTTATATGAAGACTTTTACAAACCCTCATGAAGTGTTTGAATCCATGCTCAGAGCCAAGGCAATTAGAAGCATCGATATAAGGATCAGCCCATTTATGGAGGTGTAGATTGCATTTATGGTCTCCCAATTCTAAAAGCTTACTGCTAGCTTGTCACAAGATGCTCGAAGTGGATTATGGTGTGTTGATTACAAAAAAGAAGGCCATAATAGGACTAATTACCTATGGAATAATGTGTGCACTTTGATTCTAAGATGTGAAGTCTATTGAGATGTGCATGACATCTGTCACTACCCTTTATTACAATGCACCATCCAAGTTAACATAACTATCTATTATTAATTGTTTGATGTTTACTTCCATAATAATATTAATTGTCAAGTGATTAATGAGATATACAAGAACATGAAAAGAGGTACATAGCAAGCCATCATAATAGTCAAAGAATAGGCTAACCAAGGAAATAAAGGTTATAGTAAACATAATATAGGCTTTGGGATATAATGAGGTGGCATAGGGTGAGGTGGAGGATGAGGTGGTAGAAGGTTCCCACCATGTTCATGTTATAAGTGTGGCTTGATAGGGAATTATCAACATGACTACCCTACACATCCTACATGTAGATATTGTCAAGGGTCCTATAAGGTTCAAGAATGCCCTAATTTATACAAAAATTTGACCCAAAGTAGGCTTAGTGTAAACAATGGTGCAAAAATATCAAGCATAAGATAAAAATGGATAAATATACCTTGAAGGCATAACTAACCTACATATATATAGTCAAGGTGTAGGTGACTACTCATAGTGGATTCATCACTTAGTCACTTGTTACACCAAGACCTAAGTTATGCTTAGAATATGAGGATAAGGGTCACAGTGAGCACATAATGTGGCTTAAACCTAAATTTGAATCATTCTTAGACCTAGCACACTATAAATATGTGTTTCAACAATCTATGAGTGTCATCCAAATTTTTCAAGGGGAGCTCCAATTAACATGAGACCTAAAAGCATAGGATTCTACCTCTTAGAAGAAGTATAGTTATGAAGTTGAAATACAAGATTTAAATAAGATCCTACACCTCTTAAAAATAGAGGGAATGATTCCCCTATTAAATAACTTATTCTTAGAGAATATAGGTCAAAATAAAGTTGAGGTCATTGTGCCATGCATGGAAAGGTCACAAGAAGTTTGGCATATAAAAAAATTTAGAGTACAACCAAAAATTCTTGGTGAATGCCACTATTTATGGATGGTCTATCTATGATATCCTTGGTAGACACAAGTTTTGAAGTCAAAATCTTGACAAGGAATGCCTAAGATAAAATAGGTAGACTAGTCTTGAGGCCTTCCCTTCATATACTCTTCATGGCTAATAAGACTCAAGTACAATCGATTATAATTATAAAGAGTGTAGTTGTAGATATCATGGGAAACAAATTGTGTGCTAACTTTGAAGTAATTGAGTTATCAAAAAAGGATATCTACTCGATGATTTTAGGAAGGCCATGGTATTATGTAAACAATGTAGACATGCACTTCAAAACGTGGTACATGATATTTGATAATGGAAAGGATAGGGTATTTATACCCCTATTAAATGACCAAGGACCCCCTATGTCAAGAGTGTAGACATCAAGCATGAGATAAACCACATATATAACATCACGGAGTAAGGCACTAAGACTCTAAACCCTAATGATCAAGGAGTCCTTTCTTGGGAAGATAGATAATCATCCTCAGACACCATAGATGTTACCTATGATTTATGGGTCAAGGAAGCATATGATACCATTGGTCTAAGGTACCACTTGGTATGTGTGAAGACACCAAAACTAGTAAATATGGGTTGGGTCTAGATTGATCATGCTTCAAAATGGTGGGTCCCTTGTGCTAAAAAAAAGAAAGAGAGTATTTCACCTTAGTAAGGGTAAACTTTTATCACTCAAAATATATCAATGGAGTAATCTAGTGAAATATTTTTTCCATGAACTTTAATCATGCATCTCAAAAGAGGTGGATAGAATGGGCACACTAATATATACATAAAGAGCACTGCCACTTATTGGTGGGTAGCACAAAATCCTAGCTTATTAACTTGGCAATATGTCAAGGTAGCCATTTTCACTATATTTGGGAAAAATGATGATCACCTAGACATCTCAACCTACTTTGGTGGCTCTAACCCTATAGCACGCATGCACCTTTGCGAAAAAACTTGAACTGTCTATAAAAAAAAGCCTAAGTAATATATGGGTGCATTCCTTCTTAAGACCTTGAAAACTTGGGCATGGGTATGGTACATTATCAATGCGATGCACTATAAGATAGCCAATTAGGATACACTTAAGGATCAATTTGTTCACACCTTCTCCTTTTATTTTCAAAACCTTGAATTGATTGAACCACTATAGGTAGTTTGAAAGTCAATGTTTAAGGACACTAAAATATTATAGGAGCACTTAAAAGACATGTTTGGTGAAAAAGGGTTGGAACTCCCAACATTATTTGAATATTAAACCCTAAATAGTGACTCCAATGACAAGGATGATTAAATATGGAAGGTGCACAACTAGAAGAAATTGATAGGTAAAAAGTTAGTACACCAAGTTGAGGATAGTTCCCTAGAAGAATATTATCCTACCCACCTTTAGATAATAACAATTAAGGGTAGTAGACAAGTTAAAGATTCACATAAAGAGAATAATAAACCCTATCATGCATAGATAAAAACTACCAAGGTAGATATTAGTTTAGAGTGGTAACCAAAGATCACCACTCTAGGTGCCTATTAGTCTAACATAGAGCTAGTATGTATTGTTGACCTCCTGATAGAATGTTAAGACTTGTTCCCTTAGAATCACCAAGATATGAAAGGCACACACCCATCCCTTGGGAAGATGATCATCAAACTAATTGATAGTGATCAAGAAGCAACCTTACAAGATGAACCCCAATCTTTATACTAAGGTCAAAATAGATATTGATGGTATGCTAACCACAGGCATCATCTACCCTATGTAATAATTTGAATGAGTGAGTCTTATGGTCATCAACATCAAAAAGGATGGGTGCATCTATATTTATGTCAACTATAGATTATTTAACATCACCTACATAATTGACCCGTTTCTAACTCCATTCATCGATGAAGTTTTGGATGGCATCATAGGTTATGATATATATACCTTTATTAATGGGTTCTTAGGGTACCATCAAGTCCAAATCAAGGAGGAGGATAATCCTAAAACTACCTTTATGATAGAATGGGGATATTTTTCATATAATTTGATTCCCTTTGGATTGAATAATGCACTAGTTGTATTCTCCCAAGTAGTGATCGCCACTTTCAAGGACTTCATTCACAAATTACTCTAAGTTTATGTAAATTATTGAACTATGTATGGGTTATTGAAGGATCATTATGATAACTTGTGCCTTATGTTTGAAAGGTGCAAGTAGTTGTAGATATATTTGAACAAAAAAAAGTGTGTGTTTGCAACACCATTTGGCACTTTTCTCAAGCACATCATCGACAAGGATGATCTACTCATCGATCTAGTAAAGATCACAATCATCCTTTAGTACCAGACCCCATCAATCCTAAGAGATGTTCACACATTTATTTGCCATTATGGGTATTATAAGAAGTTCATAAGGAACTATGCCAAGATTGTAGTGCCACTAGAAGAACTCTTGTGAAAGGATGGCCCATTCTATTGGGGCACATCCTAGGAAGCTGCATTTGAGATGTTGAAACTCAAATTAGAAAGCATGCTAATATTATAATTTCCTGACTTGGTGACTCTATTTCATTTCCATGTTGATGCATCTAGTACTATAATAAGTGTCATTCTAATGTAACCATGTGAAGGTAAAATTGACCATCCCTTTTTTTTTCAATCTAAAAACTAACCAAGGTAGAATAAAACTACACCATAACTAAGTGTGAGGTGTTTTCCATGCTCTACACCCTATACAAGTTTAGGTAGTACTTATTGGTGACCCCCTTCATCTTATTCATTGATCATGAGGTGTTTAATTACATGCTAAACAATCTCATTCTCCATGGACACATTTATTAATATATTGTTTTGTTTCAAGAATTCAAATCCTCTATTGTAGTAAAGCCTAGAAAACCAAACTTGAGCCTATACCATCTATCCTGATTCAACTTTAGCAATGTGGTAGTGCCTATATAATATGATATGCTTGACACATAACTTTACAGGGTTTAGCACATCCTAAAATACATCATAGAGATCACCACATTTATGACATCTAGATCTACACCCCAGATTATGATAACTAAGGAAAAGAAGTAGCTCATAGTTTATGTCACCCCTTTTCAACTCATTAGTGGGGAATTGTACAAGTTGATCCATGATAAGGTCTTGTGTTGATGTTTCTTAAATCATAAATGAGGCTCAGTCATGTAATAGGTGCATAAAGGGATTGTTAGAGGTCATTGCATTGGACATGTTATAGTGTGCAAGGTATTGCAATCAAGCTTGTGGTGGCCAACCCTATTCTAGGATGCAAAATAATGTGCCAAATCATGTGACATCTTCTAGTGAATAATAAAGCCCAACTACTAGGATGATATGCCTTTCATCCCCATCCTTACCTAGGCACCATTTCAAAAAATGGGCCACTCAGTTTTTTGGGCTTATTACTCACACTACAAGGTATATATGTACAAAATACATTTTGATGACCAAAAATTACTTCACCAAATGGACTACGGTAGTGCCAACTAAATATTATATAAATGCCACTATAATAATGTTTATCTAGGAGAATGTAATCATATACGTAAGCTACCTACTTAGCTTGAATAATGACTATGGTACGCACTTCATCAATGTAACTATTTAGGTCTTACTAACCAAATATATAGTATTTCACCATAAGAAGAAACATTATTAACAATAACAAAAAGGCACTAGCGAGGCATTCAATAATATATTAGTAACATACCTTATAAAAATATGCAATGTTGGTTACAAATATTGGGATGATCATGTGTCATAAGTATTATGGGCATATCACACTACATACAAGTGCCACAATAAGGATACACCATTTCAATTAGTTTTTAGTGTAGAGGTCATTTTATCAATGGAATTTATATTTCCCTCATTGCTCATTACATGTATTGGTCGATTAGATGACCAAGAGTCTTTGAGCACATGCTCAGAAGACTTGGAGAACTTAGACAAGACACATCCCCAAGCAATATTGAGCTAATAAATAAAAAAGGCATGCCAAAAGCTATGACATGACAAGTATATCATGCACAAGGTTTTTACCAAAGGTGAACTAGTCTTGATATATGACTCCAAGTATCTCAATCACCCAAGAAAACTATAGATTAGGTGGATGGGACCTTATATCATCCACATTATATTAAAGACTAGCGCATGATATCTATGCATGTTGATGGGTGAAAAAATCTTTGGGCATTTAAATGACAATTTATTGAAACCTTATAGTCAATAGGATGGTGTTTATGCCATTAGACATAAAATTCTTAGTCATAAGTCAGTTGTTTTATTTTGGCAATAATAAAATTTGGTACAAGCCAAAGTTTTCCTTATGTTTATTCTATTTGAGTTGAGTGAATAGTGTGGCACTTTTAAGCCCTTAAGAGGAATATTCTCATGATTTCACACATAAATCCAATCAAGTGAGTTGAGCATGGATGATCTCTATGTGATTGAGGCCAAACACCTAAGTTACTGGGCACATGAAGTTTTATAGATATAGAAAGCTGGGAGTATAAGTTTTACAAAGGGAGGTATGCAAGATGTTTGTACATAAGAAATTAAGAAGAGAAAATGAAGAACTAGAGGACTAGCACAAACATTTGTATGGGGTAGGGAAGGACCAAATAAAGACACATGAAATCACAAAGAAATCAACTAAGAAAGATAGGCACACTTGAAAAGAAGCACATCACAAAGAGGAGATAGAACTAAAGAGGCTAAATTGCATGCATGTGAAATGCTACACGTAGGTTACCAAAAGAATGGCAAAGGTTGTACCAAGGTGAACAACACAAGATCAAGATCATTGAGATAGTTGTCACCCACCCAACAATTAATAGGAAGTGACCATTTGAATCACCTGTCACTTCACTGAATAAGACATTAAGAAAATTTAATTTTGTGATGGTGGAAGTATCAATATCTAAAATAAATGAGAATTTGGTGTGAAAATTTTTTGGATTTCATGGGTTTATTAGATTTAAATAAATCCACATGCCACCATGCCATTAATTACCAACCATTAATGAGGTAGTTGAAACTAAGGTATAAATGGGTGAATGGAAAATTTTAAAATGTTACAAACCTTGTGTGAATCTAAACCAAACACATAGATATGAATAGATATAAATAAAAATAGACTAGAAAATTCTACCATAGTTAAAAATAGATCATCCATAGCCCCTAAGTGAGAATGGTTGAATCAAGACAGAGATTATGTTCTAGTTTGAATTGGAAAGGAGGTGAGAGGAAAATGATTGCAAGAGAATAGGGTAGTAGAAATTCCATAGAATGTTGAGGCCACCATTAATGGTGTATGAATATCAAGAAGAAAAGACATAGTCATAGATCCCATGATTGTGAAAAATCACAGAGCATAATTAAGGGATTTATAAAGATCAACCAATTGCACTTTAACAATAGCTAGTTCAAAATGGGTAAAAAGAGGTTAAGTACAGGTCCACCATAGGTATAAAAGGATGCCAAGAAATTATGGATGATGAAGGAAGAAGCTATTGTTAAATTAGAGGTGTAGCTAGTATAAGGTGTTATAATTATTATGATAGACCCTGGAATAAGCATAAACCTTACTTATAGAGAGATGTAGTTCCTTTGAGTTTTTGGTGGGAGAGAAGTGGGTATTTTTTGAACACATGTGTAGATTGAAGGATTAAAACCATTGTATTCTTAGTAATGTGAAAGAACTCAAAAAATAATATATGTTTGACATAGGAAAGAAGATGAAGGTAGGCATTGTACTCTTTAACGTCTCCATCTAAGACAAATTGGTAACCACCAGCATAACCTAACTTTTTGATCTGCCAAACTTTGGTAAGTTGGAGGAATTAGTTCAAATCCTCCTCTCACATGTATATGGTGATAGTTTTTAATTTGTAGGTGAGTTCATGAGGATCCCAATGCACCTCATCAGTAGGATCATAGGGATCCCAAGTGTAGGGTTACACATCTACCACATGATGGAAGATGATGTAGAGGTCAAGAAGGTTATGAAGTTCCTACGCTATTATAAGTGAAAGTTCACATTCCTTATCAAGGATATATAGGACTTTGGCATGAGGGCCATGAGACACCTGGTGATCTCTAAGATATGTCCTAGTAAATGATGGTCCAACATCAACAAGATCTACTTGTGCATTTCCCACCACATGGCATAAGGGGTAAATCTCAACACCTTCAAATTTATTTTTGAGGAGATTGTGAAGAACATGTTTAAGTGACATAAATCATGTGAGACCTTTAAGTGGGGGTATTTACTAATATTAATAGTGATGGAGGAGATCAGTGTGATAGATGGAGATGATGATAACCTTTTAGTGTTCTCACCCCATAATAACTCCCCTATAATAAAGTACCAAGACTTCATCTACCCACCTAGCTTATCATTAAAATACAAGAAAAAAGTGCAAGCATGTTACAACTAGTACATTGAGTCTTTTAGGATTGAATGGCACATTCCTCAAGAGATCCCCCAATTAATTGGAGAATGGAAACCTTTTCCATTATGCAATACTTTTGTGTAGTGTGTCTTGTGCTCATAGAAGGGAACTTTTCTAGTTGGCTCAAATTGCCTTATGCCTTTTTTTCCAAATATTTCATGGTGGTGCTCAGGAGGATTTTGAATGCATTAAAACTATAGATCTTAGTGAAGATCATGGATCAATAAAGGACCAGCTTGAGGCACCATTATGTGTACCCCAAGGCTAAGGCCACCAAGGATGAGGAAGATGTCTCTGATAGAATGGACCTCCATCCCCTCTAGGGGGAAATAATAAGCAGGCACATCTTCAACCTATATTATGAACTAAAGTTGCACAATAAGGGTGTTTATCCTAAAAAATATGATGATCACCCCCTCTCATTCAATAAGGAAGGTAAGATTGTGCCCAAGATGCAAGATAAGACTCTCTAAAATATGTGGGGAGAGAAACTTGAGGAAATCAGGTAGCACATTAAGTCAAAGATTACCTTTCAGTAAAAAATTACAACCTTAGATCCTAAGAATCATGTAACCTTCACACTAGAGACTACTTATTCTAGAAATAATCCCAAGAATAAGAAGACTAAGGGACCAATTTCATTTCCAACTATAAATCTGGTGGAAATGGAAAAGAAGGAAAACCTCATACTCAGAATGGAGGAGGAGGTAGAAGAATAAAGTGAAGGGACATATATCCTACAATAAGAAGAAGAAGATAAAAAGGATCTTAATGCCAAGGATGTGGAGGAGGACCTCTAAAGTAGCACAACCACTATGCCTAAAAAATTAGAGGAGTTAGTGATCTCATCTAGAAAATAACCCTCCACACTACCTCCACAAATAAAAGAGGAGAAGAGAAGGATGTGGAAGAAAATGGGCGTAAGTGAGGATGAAATTGAGAAGGTGATAGCACTTGAAGAGAATCATAGACTGGCTAAGGAAAAATAAGAGTCCAAGGGAGAGAAAAAGCTAAGAAGGTTATTGAAAGCATAGGACCAATTGTGGAAGTAGTCAAGTAAGTGCCCAACACCCCCATCAAGAAGATAGAATAATGTGCATAAAATGTATGCCTGAGTAGTAAAGGTGAACATAAATAAAAGAAGGTGATACTAGCACCTTGGACAAACAAATATAGATAGTAGAATAACCCCAACAATAATAATATGACACTATCACCAAAGGGATTACCCTAGAGGTGAGCATTCAGAAACCCTAAGAGGAAGTAGTGGATAAGGGTGAGAATTCTGAGGAAGAAACCCTCAAGGAATAAATAGATTATTCCTTTGAGGAAATCACCAAAGAAAGTGGTAGTGCTAGTGAAGAAGAAGAAGAAGAAGAAGAAGAAGAAATAGAGATGGCCATCATCAAGAAGGCTGATGTAGAACTAAGCATAAGGGATAAGTCACATAAGAGATGGGAGGATTAATACCTTTACATGTTTGACATCATTCCCCCCCAAGCCACCATAAATAGGACATGCAAACAACTTAAATTTTTATTTAATCATTATATGGATGAGACTGACTTCAAGGTGCTTAGAGTGGCCACTTCAAGCCTATAAGAGCTTGAGGAAGGATAGGACTCTCTCTGTATAAACCCTTGCACCATAAACCTAATCTTATCTATGAATGCACTCATCAGGATGGCCACTAAGGTTACATGCTGAAACATTATCAATGATATCAGAGAAATTAAATGGAAATAGCTCCATAAAGAAGCCTAAGAGGAATCACAAGCCACTAAGTTCAAACTATAATAGTTGTGTGAGTACATAGAGATATCCAAACCATCCCTTTTGGTTAGTATCAATACTTTAAACCTCTTCAAGGTTGATAAAATCTTTGTTCTAATGGAGAAGATTCTCCCATGATTAAAACCCAAGATATTGCAAAAAGAAGAAGATCTCTATGTTTCATTACAAAAAGAGCTTACTCGTAAGCTCAAAGAGGTTAAATACATATTTTTAAAGATACAATAGGGTGTGTATGTAACCAATTAAATTTTCCTAAGCTTTCCCAACCAAGTCTTAGTCATAGATGCACACCTTAAGTAGGTAAAGGAGAAGAAGGAGAAGTTGATGGCACATGTGTACTCAACGAGCAGGTTAGAGAAAGTGAATATCATGGGGAATGTAAATGTGCTAAGCATCTAAATCAAGAAACAATAGTATAACTTAGATTCACTCTTGTATTCTCTATATACTAAGGCCTATGAGCAAGGATAAATCCTAAATAGGAGTGTGGAAAAGGCTAAGGCAAATGTAGCAGCCTTTAAGAAGTAGTTAGAGAATATTGATGTGCTTACACTTAGTGTTGCCTCCATAAAAATAGATAGTGCCACTAAATAAATCAAGATCATAATTAAAGGATTTGAAGACTTCAATACTAAGCTTAAGGAGAGTGCACCTGAGTTCTACACTCTGAAGACCTTGATAGCCTAGTCTAAGGATGGACTCTAATTTTTGTATGGGCTAATGTTAGGCCCCTTATTAGGTAATTACAAGTTTTTTACTAGCACAACATCCACATCAACATAGGGTAATCATTCTATGTGATGATGGCATTTTATAATTTTGGTGCCAACTAGAGGTTTTAGTACATACCTTGTACTAGTTGGTAAGTGATTAATTGATTCCCAATTCTTCAGGGCATTTTTAGAATTGGTAATACATGGAAACTATAGTATAAATCTCACAGGGTGATGGAGTTGATAGGAAAAATCACCAAGGTTCTATCTTAGAACTCGATATGCATATTCTACTTGGGTAGAGATCTTTTATAAGGCTATGAAATGAACTAATACTAGTTGATGTAGTGACATAAAAATAGTGTAGTGAAGCTCTGACAAACTAGAATTTTCTCTATATGAATACCACTAGCAGCCATTAGTATTAGGCTTAGAATGGATGACATTAAGGCTCCATTTATAACTACCAAATCTCATCTATGAGCCTTGGGTTGTCAAATAGATTGATCTAAACATTTACTTGTTCTAAGTAATATGAATTGTGTACCCTATTTTAATTGTGATTAATGGTAAAGAACATTATAATAAAACATGATGTTTCTAGTCTATGCATATTTTACATTACTATTGAAATGTGAGTTGAGAGTAATTTTATAATTTAATTACAATTATGATTGAGTAGTGTTTATGCATGCATTTGGTTCAAGACATTAATGGCATCCTTGTAGTAAATGATGACATCATCATGAATCTATAGAAAGTATTGAGTATAGAGCATGTGTCAAACATTATTATCCTTGTTGGAAGCACGAACCTAGTATGAGCACTTAAATTTAAATCAACCATTTAACCCTTCAAGTGTTAATATGATGTTAGGATTAAGTTAATGAATGTATGTACCCAAATGACTCTAAGACTAGACCATAAAAAGACTTATGCTTATAGATCTACTTAATCCTTCTTTGAATTGACCAAGTCCCCTACTTGATATCTTACACCATGGCATAAATATCCCAATACAAGCCTTTGTTCCTTCTCAACTAAGTTTTGGTTGAGTGAAAAAGTCCTATACCTTATTTGAATTGATGTCAGTGTAGTTGAGTGTAAAATGTTGAGTGCAAAGGGTATATCCCATGTTTTTCCCTAGTTGTGAGAAACCAAGAACCAACTAAAACAACCTTGAGCACCCTTTTCTAAAAAAAATTACATACATGGAATCACAAGGGTAAGATGCATCCAAATGAGTTGTGTGAGATGAGATAGTCATATTTGCATAGTGTTAAGGTTAATAGTTTCATTAACAGTCATAGTCTATAAAAATAAAATCATCAGAGTTAGATCTAATAGAAACACACTCAAGAGTACACAACACTACAATAACTTTTGGTTCACATTAAAACAAACCCTTTCTAATATTTAATATAGATCCAATTTGATGCAAGTTGAAGTGATTCAAAATTATGAATATCACTCAACAAAGGACATGGCAGAACAAACATGGTTTCCATCCTTGTCACATTTAATGATTTTCCAAGCTCAATATGTACATGGATATGTAAGATAAATAAGTCATGGATGGAAGATATAAATTATTATAACGTAAAATGATGGAACTCAATATATATATATATATATATATATATATATATATATATATATATATACAGACTTGTTAGATTTGGATGTGAGAAGACATAATTTAGGCTTATATAATCAAATCCCAATATCAAAAATCTTTGTAGTTTGTCCTAGACATATAGCATGATAATTGAATCCCTTTTAAACTCCTCTGATGATTTATTCACACATGTCTACAATAAATAATACATTATATCTAGAAACATTGAGTACTTGGATGAAAATATTGCGTTGTATATGAATCTATACAAAGTTCCTGAATACTCCAATGATTAACATAGATAATTTAAACAATGTTGGAATGCTTCTTTAAATAGGGAAATGCTCTCATTTAGACACAACCTGATCTGATACCACTATTATAAAATGGAAAATATTTATTCAAAGAGAACACCAAACACAAATATATTTATTTCATTACACAATAATATTCTAGTTCATATATTTCATTCAAACCATTACATAATTATATAAGAAATGTTTGTCCTATAATCTAGGAGATTATTATACTTATAATGTCTTCCCAATCTCCCTAATAATACTAACTAACAATATCAATCCATATACATAATTATTATTGATATTCACAACAATATTACTCATATATAATATATTCTAACAATTAACATAAATAATAACTAGTGAGTTATTACTCACGTAATTAGTCATGTTATAATAATAACCTAAATAACTATGTGAACACTAATTTTCCTAATCGCTAAAGACTAGAATATTATTATTTTTATCTAAGGGAGACTAGGCACTTTATCAAGATTGAACAAAATGTGGAAATATTGAAAATCCTAGACACTAAGTGGATGCATGTGATAGACCATTATCTAAAGACCACTATCGATGAATACATCACTATGTTTTTTGTGCAAAGGTATATTCCATTTTAATTTTCACATGATTTATTTTTAATAGGCAGCATAAGTAAATTTTTGAAATGATTATTGATACTTTTGATTATATTGGTTTTAGGGAAGGCCATGGTGCCAATCTTGATTGATATGGAGTAATAATTCAAGGTGATATGGGATTTTGCTTTGAAGGGAATGAATGATGAATAATTTAGAGATGGAAATTGAACCTAAACCCTAAAAATTGAGGATGCAATAAGAAAAAAGAGAATATATTTTTAGGAATTGAGTATTCTATTGCTTCTACTATCTCAAAATATGGAGGATGTTACAAGTAAAAAGGTAATATAATTTTGAGACTTGAGAGAGATTTGAGATAGTAGAAGTGATGGAATAAATAGAATGATACTCATGTAACTATGAGTAGAGATAGAATAGAGGGTGTGAATGTTGAGGGAAGAGATATACCTCCAAGGGAAATTGAATACTATGAATTGGGGGAAATAATATTACTAAAGGGAACATGAAAGAGGGAAAAAGTGATTTATAAAATGTGAAATAAATATAATGTGGAGGGGTTGTAAATAATCATTTAGAGTAGCTAAAGGGTACCTTTAAGAAGTTACAGGGGATGATATTATTTAGAGAATAAGAAGGACAATATCTTGAAGAGTTGATAAAAATTCATAGAGTAAAGTCAAATTCAAGTTCAATTTATGAAATTACTTTAGACAAGGATCATTCATTCTAAGGGGATGCATCCCCCATGCCTAATTTATTAACAAAATTAAGTAGTGCATATTTGAGAGGCATACTAAGTGGTTTAAAAATTTTACAGTCAAATTTATAAAGTTAAGTACAAAAATGTAGTAATTGATATAAAATAATAATATTGGAACTTTAAAGACACCTACATAAAATCCTAAGACAACCAAAAATTCTAATTCAAATCATCTAGTTTCATAGTAAAAATGGCTCTCAATCCAAGAATTTTTGTAACTTTGACATGCCATAATGGTTCTAAAGACCCTGAATAGTATTTTTTAACCTGTGAAATGAAATGAAATGAAATGGTAGGCTACACATGTCATTATTAATGATGTGAAGAAATGAAACCTTATAGAAGCCTTAATAGGTATAGCTCTAATTCACATATTAAAAAACCCAACCATGATGGCTTTATAATATGTTAAGAATAAACTAATTGGGAAATTCAAAATGCATAAATTCTCAAGCCAAACCATTTATCACCTAAAGGATATTCATAATAAAAGAGGATAAATAGTCTAAGATTATGACTGTATATTCTTAAATGTGATAAACTAAGAAAGTTTCTAGTTTGTAGACATAGATAAAGTTGTGAGGTTTATATAAGTTTTGTGACTTAGGATCTAGTATTTTATTGCATAAATGTAGTTCCTCATTAAGTTTGATGCTCTATTGGTTGTGTTTTGAGTTGAATAGATAGAAGACTCTAGGGGATATCCATAGTCTAAAGTAAAGACAAATGATAATATATGTGTTGTTCTAAAAAAATATGAATGAGTTTCATGAGAGAAATAGACCCAAACTATCTATATGGTACATGGAATGTGGTAAGGAAGGATAGCATAGGAATGATTTCCAAAAAGAAATATGGTAGAGTTTTGAGAGATATATTGCATAGTGAGACATCCCACTACCAAATTTCATTTGATGCAATAATACATATAACAACCACATAGTATGTTTTATTTTTTTAAATCCCATAATCATGATGAGAATAAATACATAGAACATTAGGAGCCGAAGGAGGACATATCCATAAAATTATTCATGATGTTTATGCAATAAATTCTAGCTAAAAAACTAATATTTCCAAGTTTGGATGTAGAGATGACCTTAGCTACATAGGATACTCCTATATGGATTCCCAAATAACAACATTATGTAGCTACATAGTCTTCTCATTATCAACCATAGGGTCTTACATGATGGACATCATAGTCACCCCATTATTATGATGGATGGATACCTTCATCCCCACAATACTAGTAGCCTTGGAATTATATGTCTCTTCTATAATACTCAGTATGGAATTTACCTTCCCATCAAAGATAATATGGTGGATATTATGTCCAATAATAATAGATGTGGGTTTCTCCACAAAGATAAGGAGGGTATCAATGGGATATAGAGGAGGATATCAGGGAAGTAACCAAAATTATGGATAAGATAATAGATAAAGGGAGAAATCCTCTTATTTGATATATGTGTGAATGCAACCACATCACATGAATTATCACTATAAGCTATTATGTTTATTATAGAGTATTTGGGCAACACAATATAGATTATTGTCTAGTCCTAAAGACATAGAGGAAGGATAAACTAGTGTGTAATGTGGATATGGTAAATGCATAAACAATAGACCCTATATATTTATAAGATATCTCTCCAAAGTAGTACAGGGAAAAAGTATTTTTACCTTTGAATATGCCACATGAGTCTCTAATCATAAAGGTTTGATAGGAAAAGTATCTATACCATGTCAAGAAAAGGTTTTTATGTCTAAAGTAGTGTAATTACTATAGAATATACAAAAATAGAATTATTTTGAATGAGGTGTTGTATTCATAGATGCACAAATGTATGGGTATATTTTTCACATATTGTGACAAGATAGAGTAGTTACAAATTTTACATATCTTCTAAAATTGGTGAGTACTCTATCCAATGAGGACATTTTATATAGTATCTCTAAAACATGTTAGAATTTGTTAGACTTCACAAAAAGAGGTTAGTAAATAATGGAAAGGGTACAATAATACATGAAAATAAAGAAGCCATGAAATGTTGATTCTTGAATGATATTAAATTTATAGGATATGAAGTCCCAAATGTTGTCTTCATCTTTAGGAGCATAAATAACATGATTTATCAATCCACATTAGAGACCATTATACAACCTAATCTTAACTATAGCCTAGTGAAATTGAGTCTTATAAATTATGGAAGGTAGGAACCATTGGGAGGTTGGAAGATGTCAAAATAAAAGTAAATAATCTAAGTGTATGAGGTGACTTTCAAGTCATTGATATGAACACTTAAAATAAACTAACCTATGATAATTATTAAAAAGTGGACCTATGATGGTCATGTTGACCATTTTTTGCCTAACAGGACAAAAATTGGTCCCCTTCTTCCCCTGCTATTCTACACCAATTCATTTTTTATTTTGTAGAGCTTGGTTTTCTATGGACTTTGTAGGTCTATTTCTATGGACTCTACAGGTTTTCTTTCAGCAGTTGAAGAACCAGTCAAAAAGGGCAAGATTTTACAAAGCTTCTTTAGATTTTCACCTAAAGAAATTCATAAAGAAGGTTGGCATATTCAAACCATTAAACCATCACTTCATTTCAAGATTCGGTTCAATCGACAATTCAATCGGCTTTGGTTCAACCCTTAATTCATCGCTTCAAGTCCATCGCTTCATTTTTAAGCCGTGGTTCAACCTTTAAGTTAATCACTTGGTTTAATCACTTGGTTTAATGCCTCCAGTTTAATGTGTAAGTTTAACAGCTGAGGCGAGTGAGAAGAGTTTAAAGGCTCAATGGGATCGACATGCAACTTTGAACCATTGAACTGGTTCAAGTGAATGGTTTAATGGATTGGTTCAAATAAATGGTTCAACAAAAAGATCTAGCAAATAGTTCAGAGGGGCTCAACATGCAGCATTGAACCATTTTTGGTTCAACCAATTGGTTCAATGGCTTGGTTTAACCATTTCAGTTCAAGTGACATTCAGTTCAAAGTAAACGGTTCAATCAGCTCAGCACGCAGTCTTGAACCATTGAACCGTTGAACCAAATTTTGGTTCAATGGGTTGGTTCAAGGTGTTGCCCTACAGCTGGAGGGCAGTGATGGGTTTAAAATCACTTGCGGGGGTAGTTCAAAGTCCAAAAGACCTTATGGAGGGTAGAGAGAGTTTTAAAGAGCTCGAAGAAAAGGAAAAAGAGTAGCCAATTCTTGCAAACTTTTGTCCATGAGAAAAAAGCCTAAAAAAAAAGCCCACAAAGAAAGAAAGCCATGAAAAAAGGCCTAATGAACTTTACTAAGGATGGTGATGTCCTAAAAAGCATCAAATTTTACACCAGGGAAGCTAGAGCATAGAAATCACTAAGTGGCAACTGCAGAGGACTTCAACATGCTTTTTTTGAGCAGCAAAACATGACACGTGTCCTCTGCAGGGCTCAATGAAAGCTGATAGGTGGCAACATTTGTGGGTTTCTCCTATTGGCTTCAAAGAAGACTGTGGTGGGCCTGAATGAGTTGATAGGAGCTATGCAGAGTGTGCCAAGTGTTAGCATCTACTAAAAACTAGAAAAGGGTCCAAATTTTTCTCTAAGGTAGCTAAAGGCTCTATGAAAGTGACCACGTGTCAACTTCTGCCTGACTCTTAAAAGGCCCTCTAATGTAAGCAGATGCTACCACATCCCATTATTAGCTTGGTAAAATTTACCATGTGTCAATGTTCACATTTCAAAGTGTCCTCTAGGTGCCCAAGTAGCAGTTTATGACATGTGTCAAAGGTAGATGCACTCTCAGTGAAAAAGGCAAGGCAGGGAGTCAAAGGAGAGTTTAGGGGTGACAGGCTCAAGGATGTCAAATTTAAAGCTAAAAAATAGCCATTGGTTCTTTAAAAAATGCTTTCACACCAGCTATGGAATGAGCCCAAAGAATGCAATGACCCACCAGAAGATCACCCCTGAGGGCTGAAGGAGTAGAAATGGACAAAGAGCCTAGAGAACAAAGAGTAGGTAGACAATGTGGCTCATAAATTCAAATCCTAATAGCAGAATGGCCATCATGTAGAAGTAGACGAAGTGATCCAAGTGATGCAAGAAGGTGTCAAGAAGTTATTTTAGTGGTTGACACAGTGCCTACCATGCGATCATCAAAAAAGCACAACAGTGGTCGACATGACTGGTTTTCTTCAATATGCACTATACAGTAAGAAAATGGCATGGCTCATAAATTCAAATCCTAATAACAGAATGGCCATCATGTAGAAGTAGATGAAGTGATCCAAGTGACATAGGAAGGTGTTGATTCAAGAAGTTATTTCAGTGGTTGACACAGTGCCTACCATGGGTCACTTGTAAAAAGGGTGCCAAAAGGCCTCTTTTCTTCCTATATATATTGGAGAATTGTCATTTGAGAAATGATCTTTCACATTTGTAAGGCATAGACCTGGCAAATTTTCACCTAAATCAATAAATGCATTTTTTGCCTCTATTCTAATTAGATATCTCTGTGTATGTCTTTGTTAGTTTGTGTTTAGTCATTGCTTCTTGATGCTTCCACAGGTTCAACACCAACATACCTGGTGTCTATAAGGTGCCATTTTTGTAGCTTACAAGGAGAGCTATATTTGGAATTGAAAAAATAGAAGAAATTACTATACAGTGTGCCTTTCACAGCACCTTTGGTGAATCTCTATTTTCTATATTTTCCATTAAAGCCTCCTTGCCAAGTTTCTCGCAGCCTGGTCCTTTTGCCAGTTTGAAGTGTATGTATGTGTTTGTCTAATTTTAAGTGTGAGTGTGAGAAGGTTAGATCATTTTGGTGCATCACCTCCTTTAGAGTATTTTGTTTTACTGCAATCTTTCTCCCTTTTCATCCCCCCACTATATATATATATATATATATATATATATATATATATATATATAAGTTAGCACTTACTAAAACAAATCAGATGCGTCAAAGGGAACTAGCCCTTATGTAAAGACTCTCCCCTCTAGCTTTTCCAGTCCCACAGGTGAGAGGGGAGTTTCCATTGTTGTGTGTGGAAGGCAAGAGCTCAACCTCCTTGCCCCAGGTGCAATCCACTACATCAACAATTTTTGGCATGCTCGGTGGGACCTTTTCTTACGCTCAATAAGGTTTTAGGATTGATGCTAGTCTTGTTATAGAAAATCAAATATTTTTAGCATCTAGCAACTCCACTGGTAAGAGTTTCAGTTTTCCAATCAAAGACCAGTTTTAACTTCCTATGCCTAAAGTCACCACATGATTTGCTTCTAAGGGTGTCCCATTTGATTTTGTTGAGTTGCCTTTAAACTTAGTAAAAAGACTGAGATTTGAGAAGACCCATCCTTATTCAATTAACCACCCTCCCAGACCTGTTCTAAGGGATGCATATGCAGCAGAGCCACAGTTACATCCCATCCTAGATATGGCATTACTCTTTGTGGCTTTTTATGGTCAGAGCCCCTTGAATCTCCCACATTATGACCTGATCCCAGGAGCAGCCCTCAAAAATGTGCCTTCTTTTGATGGAGAGGGGCCCATTATAGTCATCAATCACATTAATAATATTGCTAACCTCTGTAATATTCACAATGTCACAGAGGAAAATATCACCATCAGATTGCAAGCATTGTCTCTCAAGGGCAAAGCTCTTGACTAGTACGGGACCTTACCTATAAATTCAATCCATTCTTGGAATGAATTGGGTACTCAGTTGATAGACCATTTTGGGGAAAAGAGCGATGACCTCTCACTTGCTGAGTAGCTCACTACCATGAAAAGAGCCCCACATGAATATATGCAGGATTTCAACCCACAGTTTTAGAAGACTTGGGATGGAATCCTCATTCTGGTAAGACTGACTGCTAGCAATGCTTTCTTTTATTATTTAAGAGCATTAAATAGTGATATGGTTGTGATGATACAATCCATGGGAGGGCATGTGCTACCTGTTGCATATGACATAGCCATAGTAGTTGAAAATTGCTTAGTACAGGATGGGAAAATAGCCCCTAAACCCCACATGCCACTTTTCCTAGAAATGCTACCTCTAATTCAAGTTGTTGCTCCCACATTAGCTCCTCTACCTAGCATAGATAAACCAGTTGTTACTCCATCCAATGAGTTTCATGAAGTTAAGAGTCTGTTGCAGAGTATGTCAAACAAACTTGTAGCTCTTAAAAGGCAACAAGCTCAAAGCAACAGACCAAATCAAGGATACCAGCATTATGGTCAAGCCCCTAGACCCCCTTTTCAAAACTACAATCAAGGATAGGGTCAGCTTACTTAGACTATACTATTTCAAGGCTACAACCCAGGCCCCCCTTCATCATCTAAGGTCTTGGTGCCCATTCAGAACAACCTGATATAAGAACAGCCAAGTTGTTTGACCATGGGATATGGTCAGGAATAGGCTGTTTATACAAATGAGATGATGGGTTATTACCCAAATGCAAACAATCAGGTAGCTACTCATTCCCAAGTCTTCGAAGCTTCAATGCTACCCAACACAAGCAACAGTTAGAGTTAGCCTAACTCTACTCTTATGAACCACCTAGAAGGTGAGTTCTATGCAATCAATTATGTGGGTGCTTTAGATAATTAGGTTGACTATGTTGCAGCCAACACAAGATTCAAGAGGAGATCAATGGGAGAAGCCCAAGCTACTACCCAAATGGTAGCATCACCTTCTCCATCACATTCAAATCAAAAGGTCCTAAACTTTAGACTGCCATTTTTACCTTCAGCCCCTCAGCCTACACCTCAGGTTGGAATTAGCCCCAAAGAAAGCTTGAAGGGAGGTAGTCCTCAAGTCAATGTGGTGGATGAGATGAAGAAGTTGCATATGAACATCTCCTTATGGGATTCATTGTCTCTACTAGGACAAAAGGACATGTATAAAGGGAATTGCATGAGCTAGATCGACAAGTTGTCCCAGCAAAGACTGATAATGTCTTGATGATGAATGGACAACCTTCCACCTCAGTCTAGGTAAAGAAGGAAGAGAAAATTCCCCCTTTCTATGTGTCCTTGGTCATAGGAGATTTCTTGGTGCACAACTGCATCATTGATAGTGGGGCTAGTACCTCAATAATGCCTAAGTGCATAGCTGACAAGATGGGATTGAAATATGAAGAGATGAATAAGGAGTCTTGTAGCTAGATGGGACACCTAAAAAAATAGTTGGGATAATGAAGGGTTTAAGCTTGACATTACATGCTTGCCTGACTTTCTTAGTTCCCCATGATATAGTAGTGGCAGATGTTCCTCCTTATTTCACAATTTGCTTATCCAGGGACTTCACATCTAAGATAGGTGGCTATCTAGCAGTGAATTGGTCCTATGTGGTTTTTAGAACCAAGTATGGGACCAAGGTAAAGATTGAATCTAAGCCACTCCATAAGAACCATCTAGAACCATATTCACTCAAGGCAATGAATGTCAGCTATACCATTATTGACCAAGAAGAGTCCCAAACAGACCAATCTCCATCCTCTGCTCTCAAAGGAGTTGCAGACCTACTCTTGGATGAGTGGGGAAGTGATAACTTCTAGCATGACCCTTACAAGTTCATAGAGGAGGTAGGCCTTGGAGTCTACTGCATACATGAAGAGGGTACCTTCATACCAAATATAATGAAGGCAAGCCAAGAGGACCTAGGTCTATGGCAGCTATACTTTGATGGATCTAGAAGTAGGTTAAGAACTGGTGGTGGAGTGATGTTAGTCTCCCCTTCAAAGGAGAGATACTTTTCAACTTTCTATTTTCAATTTTATTGCACAAGCAATGTTGTAGAATATGAGTCCCTAATCCATGGTCTAGAATGGGCAAGGAAAAGAGGGATCAAGGAGTTGTAAGTTTTGGGAGACAGCGAGTTGATTGTAAATCAAGTGAAAGGCTAGAATCTGACAAAAAAATTGATAGGACTCTTTGCTAAAGTCCTACAAGCATAGGTACAAGTAACTAGAAATATGAAATAGCTATGAGAGGAAACACACAATTGTATTCAACTCATTCCAGAAGAAATACAATGAATAAAATCATACTTTCTTCTCACACCTCTCAGCTCTTTCCCTCAAGATGGTCACAATAAACAACTTAATCACAGAGCTTGCCAGTCAATATTGCCTCCATTCCCAAAGAGTAGAACAAACAAGCAGATAGGTTAGCAGTAATTGGTGCTCAGTTTGATGTTTCCAGGGAGATAAGCTGAGACTATGGTTCACGCTACTTGAAGATGGTAGTTTGGCCCTCTATCCTTGATAACACTATAAACTGGTAGGTCTTCAATAATGACCAGCAAATAGCTTTCTTCCTGCAAGAAGAAGCTGAGTTTACAACAAAGAACCAGGCAAAGTTGCAATAGCAATATGGCAACCAGATTGTTTAATTAAAGAATAATAAGCTCCCTAAAGGTTTGGTCACCCTTGAGAGTATCTTTAATGGAGATGACCAATTGAGAAGTGACAAGGCATGCATCATAACTAAGGAGGAGAATTATGAGAAGGTTGAGATCTTTAAGGATAAGTTGTTTGCACTGGGAAAAGTTTGCACAGTTCAAGAAAGGTAGACTTTCATTTTGTTGTGTTAGGAACTTGATAATGTTTTTGCTTGGGATTACAGTGATTTGAAGGGTTTTGACCCAAGACTCACCCATCACACCATCAAATTAGAAGAAGGTGCCAAGCCAATCATGTAGAAGCAGAGACCTATCAACTCGATGATTGAGCCTCTCATGCAGAAGGAACTGGCCAAATTGATTGAGTCTGGGATTATATTTGCAATCAAACATTCCTCCTAGCTAGCCAATCTTGTTCCTGTCTAAAATAAGAATGGGGAGATCAGGCTATGTGTTGATATAGAGACTTTAATAAAGTCTCTTTTAAAGACCATTACCCTCTCCTGAGCATGGAGCAAATCCTTCAAAAGGTAACAGGAAGTGAGCATTTCTCCCTCCTAGATGGATATTTAGGATATAATCAGATTCTAGTGCAAGGCTATGACCAACACAAAATAGCCTTTACTACTAAATGGGGAATGTTTGCCTACAAGAAGATGCCATTCGGGCTGTCTAATTTTGGTGCTACCTTTCAGTGAGTCATGGACATGGCTTTTTGAGGCTTGATAAACAATAATGTGATATTATACCTCAATGATGTGATAGTATTCTCCAAGGAAGTGAGCCAACACATGAAATACCTCAGGCAAATCTTTGAGAGGTGTAAAGAGTTTAGCATCTCTCTCAACCCAAAAAAATGCATGTTTATTATTCACGAGGGGAAACTCCTTGGCCACATTGTGTCTAAGGAGGGCTTATCCATTGACCCCAAGAGAGTTTGTTCTATCCTGGAGATGTCCCTACCTAAGCACAAGAAAGGCCTATAGAGATTCTTTGGTAGGATAAATTTCATTCGAAGATTCATTCCAAATTTCACAGAGATAGTCAAGCCACTAACCTCTATGCTAAGGAAGGGTGAGGAGTTTAAGTGGACAACACAAAGGAAGGATGGCTTTGAAGCCATCAAGCAGGCCATAACCCTGGCTCCTACTTTGATTAGCCCTGAATTCAATAAAGACTTCAACCTCTACACTTTTGGAAATGAAGAGGTAATCTCTGCCATAATTACCCAAGAAAATGGTGATGACCTTGAGCAACCACTTGCATTTTTTAGCTAGGGGTTAGAGGATTTCAAAGTTAGGTACACGTATGTAGAGAAGCAAGTCTTAGTAGTAGTACAAAGCCTGAATAAATTTAGGCATATGATATCCAATAGAAAGATTCACCTCATGGTTCCACATCCTGGCATCAAGGATTTCTTGACCAACCAAGACCTAAATGAGAAAAGAGTGGGGTGGATCACCAGGGTGATGGAGTATGATGTAGACATCAAGATCACCAAGCTAGTGAGGGGAAGAGGCTTGTGTGAACACCTTGTTGTAGACTTCAAGCAGAAAAGGGAAGATAGCTTACTAACTCATGATGCAGCTACAATAGAGGAACTAGCTATCATGAAAGATTAGACATCAGACCTGAGGCATTTCCTTCTCAATGGTGAGTGCCCACAGGGTCTTGATAGGACCAAAAGAAGGTACTTCAGGCTCCAGTCTCTTCCTTATGTTCTAGTTGATGGAGTATTGTTTAGGAAGGATCTCTTAGGGGTCCTTCTAAGATGCATAGACTCAAATTAGGCTGATAAGGTGCTGTTTGAGTTTCATGATGGGCCAACGGGTGGTCATTTCACTCCAAGGGCTATTACAGCAAGGATAATGAGAGCTGGCTATTTCTAGCCTACTCTTTTTAGGGATACCCATGCCTGGGTACAAAAGTGCCAAAAATGTGAAATTTTTGATGGGAAGTAATGGTTAGCTACCATGCCCCTATAGCCTATTCAGGTGGAGTAGCCATTCATGCAGTGGGGCTTGGACTTCATAGGGATGATTAATCCTCCCTCCAGTGCTAGACACAAGTGGGTCTTGACCACCATGAACTATTATACAAGGTGGGTGGAGGCTGTTCCTCTGAAGGAGGTAAATGAAAGTGTGGTTTTGGAGTTTTATGAGGACCTAGTGGAGAGGTTCAAGGTTCTAGCAACCATAATCTCAGATAATGCATTGGCTTTTTAGGGGACCAAAACAAGTGAATGGGCACTGAAATATGGTATATATCTCAGCACTTCATCCAATTATTACCCATAGGGGAATGGGCTGGCTAAGTCCACCAACAAGAACTTGATCAGGATCATCAAGAGGACCATGGAAGAAAATTAGAGGACTTGGCATGCCAAGCTAAAAATAGCCTTGTGTGTAGATAGGGTCACTCTGAAGAGGGCAATTGGCAACTTGCCATACACACTCATCTATGGAAGGGAAGCTAGGCTCCCCATTTCACTCAAGTTGCTAGCCTTGGATCTCACTCACCAGCTCTAATTAGAGGAAGGAACTAGCATAGAGGTTAGAATATGCAAGCTGATGGAACTCTAAGAGGCAAGGGACTAAGCTATGGCTTCCATGACTAGCCACCAATAGCAAGTGAAGAGACACTTCGACAAGAAATCTTCATCAAAAGGTTTCTCTGAAGGAGACATTGTCTTGAAATGGGATGAAGACTGAGCTAAGCCAAGGAAAGCATGCAAAGTTTGATGCCCTATGGAGCAGCCCATACATAATCACTCAGTGCAAGCAACATAATGCATTCCAACTCTCTAGGTTGGATGGTGAAGAACTATATATCCCAGTTAATGGGATACATCTAAAGCACTACCACTGAGTCTCTTTTCATCATTTATATATTTTCCCTTATTTTTTCTCTTACTTTCCCTAAGTGCTTTCTACACACATTAGTAGTTTTCTTAGCTTTGTGTGTGTTTTTTTATTTTCCCTTTGAGGTGAATCTATGTGATTGGTTCTATATTTATCAAAGCTATTACTGATCTTTAAGTTAAAATCTGACCCCGTTCCCAATGGATTTTTTAAGGCAACTAACTTCTAAGCATAGTAGAGATGCTTCCCCTGGGAGTCACCAATTTGTTGACCATTTTTTTCCCAACAGGGCAAAAATTGGTCCCCTTCTTCCCCTACTATTCTAGGTCAATTAATTTTTTAGTTTGCAAAGCTTGGTTTTCTACATAATCTGTAGGTCCATTTATACGGACTCTATAGGTTTTCTTTTTGCAGTTGAAGAACTAGTCAAAAAGGGCAAGATTTTACAAAGCTTCTTCAGATTTTCATCTGAAGAAATTCACAAGGTTGGCATCTTCAAACCAATGAACCATCACTTCATTTCAAGCTTTAGTTCAATTAGTAGTTTAATAGGCTTTGGTTCAAGCCTTAATTCATCACTTCATTTTTAAGCCATGGTTCAATCTTTAAGTTAATCGCTTGGTTCAACACCTCCTCTAGTTCAATGCACAAGTTCAACAGCTGAGGTGAGTGAGAAGAGTTCAAAGGCTTATTTGAATGGGCTTGGTGCGTATCTTTGAACCATTGAACCAGTTCAAGCAAATGGTTCAATGGATTGGTTCAAACAAATGGTTCAACAAGAAGATCTAGCGAATAGTTTAGAGGGGCTCGATGCGTAGCATTAAACCATTTTTGGTTCAACCAATTGGTTCAATGGCTTTGTTTAACTATTTTATTTAAAGTGATAGTTAGTTCAAAGTAAATGATTCAATCGACTCAGAGTGTAGTCTTGAACCATTAAACCATTGAACCAAATTTTGGTTCAACAGGTTGGTTTAATGGCTTGGTTCAAGGGGTTTCCCTACAACCGAAGGGCAGTGATGGGTTCAAAAGCCATTACAGGGGGTAGTTCAAAGTCCAAAATCCCTTACGAAGGGTAGAGAGAGTTTCAAAGAGCCTAAAAAAAAAGGAAAAAGAGCAGTCAATTCTTGCAGACTTTTGTTTATGGGAAAAAAGCCCAAAACAAAAGCCCATGAAGTAAGAAAGTCATGAAAAAAGGCCCGATGAACTTTACCAAGGATGGTGACATCTTGGAAAGCATCAAATTTTAAACTAGGGAAGCTAGAGCATGGAAATCACCAAGTGGAAACCGTAGAGGACTTCAACATGCATTTTTGGAGCAGCAGAACATGCCACGTGTCCTTTACAGGGCTTGGCAGAAGCTGATAGGTGGCAACATTTGTGGGTTTCTCTTATTAGCTTCAAAGAAGACTGTGGTGGGCCTGAATGAGTTACTAGGAGATATGTGAAGTGTGCCAAGTGTCAACATCTACTAAAAACTAGAAAAGGGTCTAAAATTTTCTCTAAGGCAGCTAAAGGCTTTGTGAAAGTGACCATGTGTCAACTTTTGCCTGACTCTCAAAAGGCCCTCTAATGTAAGAAAATGCTACCATGTGCCATTATCATCTTGATGGAAGCCACCACGTGTCAATGTCCATGTTTCAAAGTGTATCTAGATGCCCAAGCAGTGGATTACAACACGTGTCAAAGGTAGATGCACTCTCAGTGAAAGAGGCAAGGTAGGGAGCCGAAGGAGAGTCTAGGGGTGACGGGCTTGAGGACATCAAATTTAAAGTTTTGAAATAGCTATTGGTTCTTTAAAAAATTCTTGCACACCAGCTATGGAATGAGCCCAAAGAATGTAGTGACCCACCAAAAGATCACCCCTGAGGGTTGAAGGAGCAGAAAAGGATAAAGAGCCTAGAGAACAAAGAGCAGGTGGATGGTGTGGCTCATAAATTCAAATCCTGACAGTAGAATGGCCATCACATAGAAGTAGATGAAGTGATCCAAGTGATGCAAGAAGGTGTCAAGAAGTTATTTCAGTGGTTGACACAATGCCTACCATGCGGTCATCAAAGAAGCACAACAGTGGTCAATGCGACTAGTTTTCTTCAATATGCACTGTAGATTAGGAAAATGGCATGGCTCATAAATTCAAATCCTTACAGTAGAATGGCCATCACGTAGAAGTAGACAAAGCAATCCAAGTGATGCAAGAAGGTGTCAATTCAAGAAGTTATTTCAATGGTTGACATAGTGCCTACCATGGGTCACTTGTAAAAAGAGTGCCAAAAGGCCTCTTTTCTTCCTCTATATATTAGAGACTTGTCATTTGAGAAATGATCTTCAACATTTTTAAGGTGTAGCCCTAGAAAATTTTCACTTGAATCAATAAATGCATTTTTTGCCTCTATCCTAGTTAGATATCTTTGTGTATGTCTGAGTGTTAGTTTGTGTTTAGTCATTACTTCTTGATGCTTCCATAGGTTCAACACCAACATACCTAGTGTCTATAAGGTGCCATTTTTGTAGCTGACAAGGAGAGATATATTTGGAAGTGCAAAAATAGAAGAAATTACTATACAGTGTGCCTTTCACAGCACCTTTGGTGAATCTCTATTTTCTATCTTTTCCATTAAAGCCTCCCTGCCAAGTTTCTCGCAGCCTGGTCCTTCTACCAGTTTGAAGTGTATGTGTGTGTTTGTCTAATTTTAAGTGTGAGTGTGAGAAGGTCAGATCATTTTGGTGCATCACCTCCTTTAGAGTAGTTTTTTTTCCTACAATCTTTCTCCCTTTTCATCCCCCCACTATATATATATATATATATAGGTTAGCACTTACTGAAATAAATTAGATGCATCAAAGGGAGCTAGCCCTTACCTAGAGACTTTGCCCTCCAGCTTCACCAGTCCCACAGGTGAGAGGGGAGTTTCCATTATTGTGTGTGGAAGGCAGGAGCTCAACCTCCTTACCCCAGGTGCAATCCACTACATCAATAGGTCATATGACCATAAATATAGTATAAAATCAATTAGAGGCTCATTAATGAGATAATATCATCATCTTACCCTTGAACAAGGTTGAAATCAAATCGTATAGGATTTTTAAGTAGCTTTCATCACCATATACCAAGGTAGAAGAAAGTTGGTTTAAATTAGGAACAAAATAAAAATTTTAAGCTATGTGCATCACAGGTCTTACTAAATTTTCATAATAGACATAAGTTATTTTTTAGTCATAACATACATATCAGTTCTCCTATCGACGTATCAAAACTATGGATCAAGTTTTACAGTTCTACATAGAGGAATATAAGTCTCCATATGTGTGATGCCCTAAGAGATAAAAATTTAACTTATTTTAATATGTGACTTTGACATATATGTACTACATCTAACCCACCTATAGGGCACTCTACCATGGGAAGTTACATATTTTGTTAGTATGGATTCAGATGCACATTTTTTGAACTGGGCATGAGGAGACCATGAGGTAAGACCAATGAGAATGTTTTCTCTACTAAATTACAATTGTCTAAGTACTTAAAAATATAAGACTTAGTGAAATTCATTTCCAAGTTAGATAACCATGTTATTAATGTATATCTTTGGGTCAGTGTACTAAACTATTTTCTTAAAGGTGTTACTATGACATGGTGTACAAACCACTATTCTAATAAATTTTATTAGGAAGAGGCCTACAAAATAATGTAAGATTAGTTACAAGTAGCATCTATGATCTCTAATAAATTATAATTTTTCAAATAATTTCAATTCCATAAATTACATAACCATAGGTGTATTGATATATGGTCTTCATAAGGTGTGGAACCAAGATATTAGGTGCATGTGTTTCATCAGACACTAACACCTTTGCCACAAGCATGGTATATGCACTAGGAGAAAAATAATGAGACTAAGATTTGGCCACAATTATAACATTATTTTATATAAACATTTATATTTAAACATGATAATCCCATATTATATAAATCTCTAACTGAATATATTTGTATGTCATGGATAGGAGGAAGACATAATAACTATGCAGGATCAAATGTCATAGAAGAAAAAATCCAAAGACTTGAGTAAAGTTATCAAGAATTAAAAGGACAACAAGTATAAAGAACATTTTTTTAATATATTTTGATATAATTCTAGACAACATAGATCATGCATAATCTAGTGATGATGAGGAAGATTTATATTTAAAAGAAATATTTGAGCCTAAATAGTTGATAGAAGAACTAAAACCAATAGCATAGAGAAAATAGAGGATACGTAGCTATGAAATTTAAAATACTTGGGAGTAGGAAGGGAAAGGACACTAAAATACTCTATTATATAATTTATAAATATGATATATCAATAACTAGTACGTAAAGTAATGGAAAACATTGGTACAAAATTTACACCAAAGCTAGTGACCATAGGCGACTATTATGCATAACATAAAATTCCAAAAGTGATCTAATTGCTATAAGATTACCAATATATATTCCCCATTAAGATTTAAAAATTCAAGGGTGTATACCCTTCATTATGGTATATTCCCATTTAACTCAAAGAGTGCACTTGGCCTATTAATAAGCACCAATATAGAATAAATCCCAATATGAAGCTCAAAGTCAAGGTTGAAATTGACCAAATGCAAGATACAGGGATCATATATCCAATAGATAAATTATATTGGGTAATTCAAATTGTAGTTCAACCCAATAATTTAGGAGATAAGAGTTTGTGGTGACTATAGGTCACTAAATGATGCCTGCATTAATAACCCATTTTTTATTCCTTTCATAGATGAAGTTCTTGAATTGGTTATAAGACATGAAGTATATTCATTCAATGATGCTTTTAATAGATATAATGAGACTCTAATTATAGTATAAGACTATAAAAATATCACTTTTGCTAATTAATGGGGTTTATTTTTATATAAGGTAATGCTTTTTGGTCTAAAAATGCCACTTTTATTTTTAATAGAGTTGTATTCATTATGTTCAATGACATTGTCCATGACTTTCTAGAAGTTGATTTGGATTATTTGGTTGTGTTTTCCTTATTCAAATATCACCTTTCCTAGTTATGTCTTCTGTTGGAAAGATGCTAATCTTTGTGCATTATAATGAATTTGAATAATTTTTTTTCTTTACTCTTTTTGGTGTTCCCTTAGGAAACATAGTTTTTAGTGATGTTATTTTGGTTGATCAAGCCAAAATCATAATCATTATATGAATCCCACCTATTTCAAGTTACAATAAAGTGTGATCATTCTTGGGGCATGGTTGATATTATCAAAAGTTTATCAGGGGGTGTGCATTTATATCTACTCTTGTTAGAATGACTATTGTGCAAGGATTTAAAGTTTGAATGGATTATTGAATGACAATCAAACCCTATAGATTTAAAGTAGAGATTGATAACAACTCCAATATTGGTGTTTCTAGAGTGAAATGACCCCTTTCACATCCATGTAGATGATTTAAGTATTACATTAGGATCTATGTTGTCTCAACATGTAGATGGAGGCCTGGATCACCCTATTCACTTCATAAGTATTAAACTTTTAGTGGATAATAATAATTATACTAATACATAATGAGAAGCTCTTACTAAGGTGTTTTTTCTATAGAATTTTATGCATTATATTTTTGATACACTAGATGAATTATTTATATGTTATCAATCTTTACAATATTTAGTGAATAAGCCCATGCTAGGAGGATGAATATCTAGATGGTTAATGTTATTTCAAGAATTCCAATCTAAAATTAATTTTAATCTAAGAAGATAAAATCTAGGATCGGATCATCTTAGTTGCATAAGGAATAGTGAATAAATAAAATATATATAGGATGAATCACCATATTCTCAATTTTTCAAAGTGTTTGTGATACCAGAGAATATGGAAGGCATAGCCAACTTTATAGAACAAGGGGATCTTCCTATGCATTATGTTGAAAAAATTTTAAAAAAAAATATGTTGTTTATATGGACTCTTTATAAGATGGGTAAGAATGATAAACTATGTAGAGTACTCTTGGCTCATCAGAGAACATAGTTTTTAGAAGAAGCACTTTATGGAGTCATAGGAGGGCAATTCATAAGAGAATCTATTATGAGGAAGATTTTTTAGTTGGATTATGGTGGCCTACTCCATTTCCACATGTGCATAGAGTTTTAAAACAATGTGACTTTTTTTAATAAGTAGGAAGGCTAAATCAAAGGGATGAAATGCCTCTAAACCCAATGTTAGTGTTGTAACCATTTAAACAATGGAGAATTATTTTTTGGGGGCCTATAAATTTGCATATTAATGCTAGATATATAATCATTGTGATGGATTAATTCATAAAATGGGTAGAATTTATTATGACACCAAGTTGTAGTGCTAAAGACACAGTAAGATGTTTTTACAAGAACATCATAATTAGGTTTGTATATCTTGTGAATCTAGTTAGTGATAGAAGAATGCACTTCTTCAATAATACCTTCAATATTTTGAGTGATAAATGCATAATATTGCACCTTACAATCATAAATTATCATCCTTAAGTAAATAGGTAAGCATAATCATAAAACAAAATTATTTATAATATGCTTATAAAAATATCTAATGTGTAGAGAGATGATTGGGAGGATCAAAATTCTTACAGTCATATAGGAATATAGGACCAACTATAAGTATGTGATAGGATTCACTCCTTTTTAATTGGTCTATAGATTAGAAGAAATGATGCTAATAAAATATATAAATCCTAGTTTGTGAATTACATTGATAATATGAGTAAGACATTAATACTCACTTTGAACAATATTGACGTATTTTACATGCATGGAAGAAACTAGGCGAAGACAAATTTGGATGTAGGAAGTAAATAAAAAGAGCCAAAAGTCATGGCATGATCACAACCTATGATCTAATTAATCTCATCCAAAATAGATAATGTTGTTAAATGATAATAGATCTTGAGCATATCCATGAAAGCTATGCATTTGATATAAAGGACCATAAGTCATCCAAAAAGTATCACAAGGAATTATAGTGCTCAGGGACCTTCAAGGAACCATCCTCCTAGGGTTATAAAATGGCTACAGGCTTAATCCCTACTAATAGTGATCTCTATAAATCTCATGCTAAAAATTAGAGTGGGTGTTTTAGTAACACCATGTAGTTATAAATTTTGTTTATTTCATACTTTTCTTATATTTTTTCAAGGTTTAGTGTATTTATGTATAGTTAAATCTCTATATTTCAACCATTTAGAACATCATCTAAAAGTAAATTTTATAAAGTTGAAAAGGAAGTAATAGAGCAATAAGAAGGCAAAGATCAGTCAATGAATTAAGTCTATGAATGTGGTGCTGACAAAAAAATATGATAGAATGGTACCAAATGGTGAATACTAAATTAGTTAATGATAAGGCATTTCAAATATTGCATCATTCCCAAAATGGGTATATCTGTCAAATCCAAGTTATGCACAATAAAGTAAAGTTTTTAGAAATGAAAATATGGCCCGTCATATCACCAAATTATGTCAAACAAATTAATGAACCTATTCTTTGAAATTCCAAGGTCACATCATAAAAACTAATGGAATTCAAATTAATAATCATAACAATGTGAAAAATAGCTCAACAAATTCAATGTGAAGTATTAGATGAGTGGGGTAAGGATAATCTATATAAAAAAGGCATACATAAAAAAAATCATTTTCAATCCATAGATAACAAAATCTCTCTCTGACCTAATTATTCAAGATTTACAAAACTTCCCATTTATCCAAGGGTTGAAATAACACTTGTGAAATCACACCTAATCTAAGATTACTGCACACTAAGTGTCATGATGATTAAACTCATTTCATGTTTCAGGACAGTAGACATCATCCTAAAAATCACCATAATTATAGTAGTTGGAAAAAACAAAATCACAATAGCTCAACCCTTCATTTCAAACTACTCAAATAAGAAGAATATCAGCCATGGGAGGTGGCAAGGACAAGTGTGAGCCAATATTCTATGCCAAAGTCTAAATGAATAGCAAATTCTGGAAGAAGCTCAAAAAAGGGGGCCTACAGAATTCATGCTTTACATTGAAGGCCATGGCTAAATTCTTGCTAAATATTTTTCCATGGGGTGGAAATAGAGGCAAGTCATGTTTAATGGCACCATATTTTACATCACTGAGGAGTTGCTCAGGGAAGTCATACGTATGTCCTATGAGGGAATCAAATCCTTCAAGGATAAGAGGAGAAAATAAGAGCTGATGTAGACTTTTTTTTTTTAATTAGCGTGACCTTCCAAACTAATAATAAGGGCTACCCCAAAGCCAATCTTCTAAGGCATTGGATGGACATTTGTCTCTAGGTAATGAAATATTGAAATTTAGAGGTAAAATTTACTCACATCTTTTCCCATCACTTCATGTTACTAAATGACTTCAAGAGACATCATATTAGCATTATTTACTACCTGATTATGTCCCTTGAATGTTCCATATTTACCTTCTAATAAAAACCCTCCTCTGACCTAATACACTAGGGTTTAATCTTCCTCCTCACCAAAAAAGGGAAACTATTAAGGGATATTGAGATCACCCTAGGTGAAATCATTAAGGTAAAAATTTCAAGGGGGGCCCAAAAAACTCTACTAAATACTAGGAGGAAGAGCCATCTTCACCTTCCCCTATCCTACCTCTGCTCCCCTCCACTGAGCTATAGATGAGAAGGGAAAATGAAAGTCTCATGACTCTCCCTCCTAGGAGTATAAAACTGATAATAAGGTTAGCATAAGTCTAAAGGTCCCCCAGGTTATAAAAACCCCTAACTTTAAAATTTATGAGATGAAGTCAAGAGAAGTTAGGAGGTAAGGAAATGGAAGATGACTGGTATACCTCCCTAATGGAATCAAGTAGAATATTTTAGACTTCCATAATAATCTATAGATCATGGGATGACAATTGGTCCCTCTAATGTAATAGTGGAATGCCCTAAAATTAAAGTTGGATAGGCTCAGGGAAGTTTAAGGGAATCCTAAGATGTCTGAAGGTAATAGGCACAGGATGGAGTACACCCCTAGCAAAAGAATTAAGTAAATCATAACTATCACCCTAATGAATTCCCCTACAAGTGTTAAAAATAAGAGAAGACAAGATCTGAGAAGGATAAGGAAATTGTTGAATAAAAACAAAGAATGGTTGAGGTCCTAGCATCTAAACTAGAGGAAAATCTAGCAATATCAAGTAAAAAACTAGCAACAACAAGAAGGATTTAGATCCTACTAGGTAAAAATATGGATCCAATGTTCCCTTAGAATAAATATAGTATTTTTCCTAGTTTTTTAGTCCTATTTTGTTTTTTTGTCATGTTATTTTACTAAAATTCTATGGAAGTCTATTGGTTAATAGGCTACTTAGCCTGGTTCTATTTTTCTCCTTTTTGTAAGACTTTACTTCTTATTTAAACTCATGGTTTTAGGTCCTTATAAAACCTATAATTCACCTTATCAAATAGAAAAATCCATATATGAATTGATCTTTGGTTGTTTTCTTGAGCATATATTTGTCTATGTCACCACTGCATGACATAGATAATAGAGTGATCCTAGCTTCTAATACCTTTATCTAACTCATAAAAGGATGAAACGGGAATTATATTGGCATTATAGTAGACAAGATACCATGACCTATATCCCATTTATTTCATTGATCTAGTATAATTTTATTTATATTCCAAAGATCAAGCCATAATTTTTTATCTAGGTGGCATAACAATTCAAAATTAGCAATGTGTTATTCCCCAAAATTAATGACCAATTTTGGGACAACATATGAACTATTTTGGTTCAACAGGCCAAAATAGTCTCTTATAAAAAATTGTTCTGTGCATTCAAATTCTCCATTTTTCAAGCTTTTCAGATTTCTACAGACTCTGTAGGCTTGAATCTATGGACTCTGTAGGCTTGAATCTATAAACTCTGCAGGTTTAAATCTACAGACTCTGTAGGCTTGAAATTAGCAAGGTTCAATAGGTTTAAAGGCTTTAATAAGAAAATTTTCTCAAAAGAGCAAGTTTCCAACACTCAGGCATTTTCAAGATTGGTTCAATGCCTTGGTTCAATCAAAAATGTTCATTGGAAATCTTCTAAGCAAATATTGAACCTTTGAACCATTGAACCGTTGAACCTTGAACTATTTTGGTTCAATGGGTTCAATGGGTTTTAAGTTTCAACATCTTTGACAAGATTAAAGAGTTAATTACTTTGTCAAAAGTTCATCAAGTTCAACTGCTTCAAGGTTCAATAGCTTCAAAACACTTAGTGAAAAGAAGAAGGCTTGAACTATTGAACCATTGAACCTTGAACCATTTTGGTTCACGGGTTTAATGGGTTCAATAGTTCAATGGTTCAACAGGTTTAACACGTAGTTGTTTCAATCAGTCAAAATACTTAGCCAAAACAAAGAGATTGAACTGATTGAACCATTGAACCGTTGAACCAAAGTTGGTTCAATCAGTCGGTTCAAGGGACTACCCTAAAGCTGAAGGAATAAGTGCCCTTGTGGAGAGTATTGAACCAAGGCCAAGTTCCCTTGTGGAGGGTAATGAGCAAAAGTGGATAAAGTTGGAATTCCTTTAGAAAAATGACTAAGGCCAAAAGAGAAGAATCCTTCAAACTTTTTGTCTGAGGAAATTACTAAGCAAAAGGGACAAAAAGAATTCCTTTAGAAATATTTTTCGTGGGAAAATGACTAAGGCAAAAATTCATCAGTCAAATTATCTGAAGGAATTCCTTCATACTTTTGTCTGAAGGAATTCACCCAAAAGGAAAAGGAAAAGCATGTCAGAAAAGCGTTTAAGGCAAAGCAAAGGAAGATTTCCTTCAGACAAATTGTCTAAAGGAATTCCTTCAGACATTTTGTCTAAAGGAATTCCTTCAGACATTTTGTCTGAAGGATATGAAGGATGAATTCCTTTAAAGGAATTAAATCTCAAAGGCTGTTTGAAGGACCCTAAAGGGTAGGTACCCTTGCGAGGGGCTCTCATCACTAAGAAAAAGGACATTTCCCAAAGCCTGAAGGGACACCTTCCCTTCGAGACATTTCAAAGGCTAGATAAAGACATAGAAAAGAGCTTCCAAAGATAGCCAAAAAAGGGCTACAAAGAATGAACCAATGAACTGATTGAACCTTGAACCAAAAGAGTTCAAATTTCAATGGTTCAAAGGTTCGAAAATTCAAAGGAAGGAAGCAATAAATAGATGATTCCAGAGACTAGCCATAAAGTGATGGTTTAAACAAGGAGCAAGAAAGCGATTGAACTAGGAAGTGAAGGAACAAAGAAACTGGTAAAGATCATTAAACCATTAAATAGATGAACTTTCATAGGTTTAAAGGTTCATGGTTCAATGTGGTTCAAACAAATAGCAACTAGTGACATCCCCACGAATGTCAAATTTAAGGTAATGGAATATTCGTTAAAATTTAGATGTAGCACGAAACTTAAAAGATAAATCAAGTGACTAGCTGAAAGGAAAACTCGAGAGCTCAAATTGCTATAGGGAAGGGAGAACAATACAAAAGATCAAAAATATCTACAAGGGAGTTATTTCTAGTAGGTGAAACAATAGATCAAGTGGTCATTTGAGCACACCAAATCAAGGACGCGGCCTATTTTTCTTCCATGAAGTAAAGTCAAAGTGGACAGCTGTGCATACATCAAAAAAAAGGACCAGACAACTCCTGCTAGGGAGGAGACATATGAAATGAATGGGCATGCCATAGTTAAGGCCAATACACTATTCCAAGCATGGTCCCTGGATAGAATAGAAGTTACATTAAAGGCATTGATTGCAGCATGGGTTGTTTCATGGAACAATGTACCAAGCCTTTCTGGGGGCAGCCATATATTGTAATCTCTTGTCTTATGCAAAAGAGATCTTTTCATTATAGAAGCAAAACTCTGCCCAAATTGAAAGGTGAATACTGAGACTTTGAGCTCATGTTATTGTTCATATTATTTTATCTGAATGAGAAAGCAAGTTAATTGTAGACTTTGTGTTGTTATAGCTTGTGCTATTTTAGGAAATTGTTCTTGTGTCTATTTCCTAGGAGCATTCTTTTTATTTAATCTAACAAGTAGAACTAATGGAAGTAATCAGGAAGGTGTCCTGAAGCCAATTGTGGAAAGACTTTGTGCTCTCACAGTTGTCCTCAGTGTGTGTTTTTTTAGTTTCTTTCTATGAGAAGGGTCTTAGGATCACTTTGTGCCCCCATTATCTTTTGTGTTTCACTCTTTGGGAAGTTGAGGTGGAAAATTTGTGTTCTATTTCATCCTGTTGGTTACCAAGCCTGTGTTACCAGTTACTTGTCAACCTAAAAGAACTCATGCGCCCTACTATAAGACCACTTTTGAAAGAAGAGAAGTGTCTTCAGTATCATTAACAGGATTTCTCCTTTGTTTGTGAACATCATCTCTAAAAAGAGAGAGATGGATGGCATTATTCTGCCCCAGAGTGTTATTTTTTGCTTATATATATATATATATATATATATATATATATATATATATATATATATATATATATATATATATATATATATCCCCTCATATTTAACAGGGAACCTCCCCTTGATGAGAGGAGATATTTGTCCCCTTTTGATGTATTAAACTTGCACATTTGGCTGACCAATCTCCCTTGATGTGGTTGATAAGACCTATTTTGCTCATCAGTTAGCTGATTGACAAAATATTCACCCAATAGCTTTTTGGTGACTCTATTGGAGAAGAGCACGCAGTTTGAAGCCTTAAGCTTCAAGCTAAATCAGACCAATTCTTTCCCATTTTTGTTATATAATCTAGCAACTCCATGCTATACCAGAAGTCAAAGATCCCAAGGTGTAGTTGATCCTATTTTTGAATTGGTGCAGAAGGGCAATTCTGATTTGTTCCCTCCCCAACTTCAAGTTCAATGATCTAGGAGCGTTCCTCCTACCTGTACTAAAACACCAACACAAGGTAGAGCTTCCTTTTCTACTATTAGTAGAGCATTGCCTATACATACTCCACCTAGATTTGTTATTCCTCTTTTTCATAATCAAATCATGGTAGTTTAAGTCTCCTGGGGTAACTCATTTGGCCCACTAAATTTGACTCCACTTTTGCATGAACTTTCACGCAACTCAAGAAAGAATTTCCCCAAATTCTTTGGTGATGGGATAGTTCATCCTGATGAACACATTGTAGCTTTTAGCATAGCCTGTGGTGTGATAGGCATGGAATTTGAGGATGTGGTAGTTAAGATTTTCATGGAAACACTACAAGGTGCTACTGCAGACTAGTTCTACCATCTGTAGGCTAGGTCAGTGACTGACTGGGACACACTCAAAGCTCAATTTGAAGCCAGGTTCAAGCCTAAAAAATATGCACATGCCTTGCTAGCCTAGCTCACCCAGATGAAGAAGGAACCTCATGAACTTATGAGGAATTTCATAGCAAAGTTTGACAATCTTAAGAACCAAATTCCTATAATTACTCAGACAACACCTAAGAATCTTAAATGCTTCTTCATCAATCACAACTTCCTAAAGTGAGTTTTCTACTGAGACATGTTGGCCACATAGACCTTTCTGTTGCTCAAGATTTGGCTACTGAGGTGGAAGATGACCTTATCTTGGTAGGAAAGATAAGGAGAGATCCAAATAGAGGTAAATCCTCTTCATCTTCTAAATACTCACCTATAGCCACCACTGATCCAATGGTGCAAAAGCTATCAAATGAGTTGTTGGCTCTCAAAAAACAAATGGCACAAGGGATGTCATCTTCTCCTTCATACAAAGATATAGCAAGGAGGACATTCCCCAATCAATCATACCAAGGCAATGATACCAGGAATCAAGGGAAAGCAAATCATCTTCCTCCCCCATGGGGAATCCTTGCCATTGAATCACCTCCAACCAACTCAGTGGTTGGATATCTTGAAGCTAAATCAGATTTCTCATTCTAGCCTGAGTTAAATCTAGAAGATGATGCTAATCTCTTCACAAAGGAAGAAGAATAATTAGTTGGTGACTCCAACATTGGGTTCCTAAATTATTAGGATGAACCTAGAAGTGAAGGTAAAGTAGCTGAGGGATCATATGTTATGTTCACCCAATCCAAGAATCAATCAGCCCAGTAAGTTGATTAAGAAAATATAGAGGATCAACCTCAACCATTGGTTTCAATTTCTAAGTGGGGAACCACTCTACCTTTCCAGCCAAAGGACCCAGTGATTGCAAGAAAGGTAAGTACACCAAACATCCCTACGCCTTCTACTTTAAATTCATAGTCCAATCCTCCCCCTCCAAAAAATTCAAAGGATGAACTCCCATCCTCTGTGACTAGTTCATTTCAAACATTTGACATAATTGACCATATAAAAAAAACCAAAATTCAAATGTCTAAATTTGAATTCCTGTAGTCCAATCCTGAGCAGTTAGATAAGTTGGTTCAATGTGTGAAGAACCAAGCCATCCCTATAAGACAAGCAATTCCAAAGGTAACTCGTGGTCCTCCCTAGAACACATCCTCTAGGAATAACCTTGTCATTACTCCTCCCATTGCTCCTGGAAGGACTGAACCTTTCTATGTCTCCCTGCTGATAAATGGACATCAGCTAAATAATTACATGATTGATTCTAGAGCTTCAGACAGTGTCATGCCTGCCAAAGTGGTAGAATCTCTTGGTCTCACATTGACCAAGACATTTGGTAGATTTTTCTCCATGGAGAACAAACAAGTGCCACTATTTGGACAAATCAAGGATGCTCAATTTACTTTTACAGCATTCCCAGACAAGAGAATCAAGATGACTATTCTGGTGGCTGTCATCCCAGCATCATATGGCATCCTTCTTGGGTGGAATTTCTATAAAGATGTTGGTGGTGAGTTTAGCATAGACTTGTTTGAGGCAAGGATCCTTGTCAAAGGCTTCATGAAGAGGTTGATCCCTAAGAAGGAAGTAAAATACGTGGTCACTCAAACATCATCGCATGAAGCTCAAATTCTATTTGAGTCTTCAGGCATGGGTAACTACTTTTTATCCATAGAAGAAGTCTATGAGGTATTTGATGAAGCTCCTAAAGATGACAACTAGAAAATTATTTCAGCTGGAACAGTAGAAGAATTAGTGGAGTGTAATGCAAGTGTGGAAGAATCTCCCCCTCCAAATGAAGAAGAATCTAAGGAAAATCAATGTCTAATGAGGTATGGATTTTGGAATTCGATGGCAGTTGCTCCTCTACCAGTTCAGGAGCTAGGGTTGTGCTGATATCTCCTCAAGGAGATATTTTTCCTTCATCATACAAGTTGCAATTTAGCAACACTAATAACACAGCTGAGTATGAATCTCTATTGCTTGGATTAAGGGCTGATCGAGACAAAGGCATAAAGATCCTTCATGCTAAATGAGATGCCAAATTAGTGGTTTGTTAGGTGAGAAACTTGTATCAAATCAAAAATGAGAGATTGTGCTACTACCACAATTTAGTCTAAGATCAGATTGAAAGCTTTGATGCTTTCAGTATCTCTACCATACGTAGGGAATTTAATGACTGGGCTGATGCACTAATTGTTTTGGCAACTCATTTGGTCCCTCACCTTAACTTCAAAGGAGACAAGTACACTATTGAGTTGGTCTTTCAACCAAGTGTACCTAATAATGCCAGTCATTGGCAGGTGTTTAACAATGATAGCCAAATCATTGCCCTTCTTGGAGAAAAAAGATAGCTTTCAACAGCTTCACTTTGAAGGTAGTGAGCCTCAAAAGCTTGAACAAACCCCTAAATCAATTTCAAGCATAGATGAAGAATTCCTTTAGCTAAAAGGGAATAAAATTCCCAAAGGCCTAGTTTCCCTTGATAAGTTGTTTGACAAGCACGACAGGTTCATCAAATAGCAGCAAATGGATTCAAGCTCCTCCCAGGAGTTTGATCAAATAGATTTGGGTACCAAAGAATATCCCAAGATGGTGAACATTGGGAAATGTTGCACTCCTAAGGAGAGATTCAAGTTCACTACCTTGCTTAGCCAGTACATAGACATCTTAGCATACTCCTATGATGATCTGAAGTCACTCAGGCCTGATGAAATTTGCCATGAAATTTCTCTCAAGAGTGAATTTGTGCCTTACAAGAAAAAATCTAGGCAGTATAATCCAAAGATATTAGGTACTATTCTATCTAAAATACAAAAAATATTGAATGCTAGGATAATTTTTCCAATCCATCATTCCACATGGATTGAAAACATAGTGCCTGTAAGGAAGAAGAATGGTGAAATTCACATTTATGTGGACTTCAAAAATTTATATCATTCATCCTTAAAGGATAACTATCCTCTACCCATCATGGATCAAGTTCTTCAAATAGTGACTGGTTCAGAGATGTTATCAATGCTAGACAACTTCTTAGGATATAATCAAGTTGAAGTTGGTGAAGTAGACCAACATAAGACTGCATTCACCATGCCTTAGGGCATGTTTGCATACCAAAGAATGCCTTTTGGCCTGATAAATGTTGGCACCACCTTCCAAAGAGTAATGGACCTTACTTTCAAAGATGAAATGGGTAAGTTCATTGTAGTATACATAGATGATTTAACAGTCTTCTCCAAGTGTCACCCTAAACATGTGCGCCATTTGCAACAAGTGTTGGAATGCTACCACTAGAATGGAATTTATTTGAATCCCAAGAGGTCTATTTTTAGAGTAATAGAGGGGAAACTTCTCAGACACATTGTGTTCTAAGAAGGCATAAAGATTGACTCAGACAGAGTCAAGTCCATCCTGGAGCTTACCCTGCCTATGAGTAAGACTGTAGTTCACTCTTTCTTTATAAAAGTAATTTTTTTATGAAGGTTCATCCTAGAGTTTTTTGAGAAGACTCACCACATTGTGAACATGATAAAAGAAAAGGCCACCTTCAGCTAGACTGAAGAAGGCAAATTGGGGTTTCAAGATATCAAGACTATTATTGCCAATGCCCTAATTTTGGTTTGTCCAGATTATACTAAGGATTTCATAGTATATAGTTATGCTTTCGAACACACACTTTCAGCAATTCTAGTTTAATAAAATCAAGAAGGTGTGGAATCTCCCATTTCTTTCATGAGTTGTCTTCTCAAAGCTCATGAGCTGGAATACTCAAACATGGAAAAGCATACTTATGTAGTGATAAAGGTAGTCAAGCATTTCTACTTCTACATCCTCAATTCATGCATTACTACCCTAGTTCTTGATACCACTATTAAATCCATACTAACTCAGTAGGAGTTCAAAACCAAAAGAGGGAATTAGATTTCAAAAATCTAGGAGTTTGATCTAGTCATCAAACCAACAAAGCTGGTGCGGGGAAAGGGCCTATGCCAATTGATTAGTAACAACAGACCAGAAGGAATAAAGCATGAAGAAATAGAAGTGGAATACATGCCAATAGTCCTCTTTGTCTCCACCATGAATGAGTGGTATTCAGGTATTGCTCATTTCCTTACTTATGGTGAGTGTCCTACTCACCTGTCTTATAAAGAAAGGAGAAATATCAAGTTAAAAGCTACCAATTTTGTCCTCAAGGATAACAGCCTATACAAGAGGAGCCTTGATGGAGTGTTCCTTCGCTACGTGGATAAAGAGTAGTAGAACCAACTTTTGAAGTCCTTCCATAATCTGGCCTATGGAGAACATTTTTCTACTCTTGTAACTACCCATAAAATTTTGTGAGCTAGGTATTACTAGCCTACTCTTTTTTAAGATGCATACAAATGGGTAGGAAAATGTGAACTATGCAAGCAATTTGTTGGAAGACCCAAGTTAGCTGCCCTACCTCTCAAGCTAGTGGTGATAGAAGAGCCATTTCAGCAATGGGGAATCAATTTCATTAGTGCTATAAGCCCATCTTCTAGTGTTGGATATGATTATGTCCTCATAGCCACATATTACTTCACCAAGTGGGTGGAAGCAATTCCAACCAAGCATGCTACTTTAGAATTAGTATGCAATTTCCTCAAGGAGAACATCATTTCTAGGTTTGGGGTCCCAACCAAGATTGTCATAGATAATGCAGCTTGTTTCACTTCCCAATAAATTACTCAATTCTATTTTTACTATGGGATCACCCTCTCCCACTCTTTTGATTACTTTCCACAAGGGAATGGTCAAGCTGAATCAAGCAACAAGAACCTGGTGACTATCGTCAAGAAGCTGGTAGATGACAACCAAAAAACATGACATAAAGCATTGGTTGATGCTTTATGGGCAGATAGGATCACACCTAAGAGGGTAATTGGTATGTCTCCTTTCCAACTTATTTATGGTCTTAATGTTGAGATACCAATTACTCTGGAATTACCAGCATTGAAATTAGCTAAGGCAATCAAGGATTAGACATATGAAAGATCCTTTGATAAGAGGATCATGTGCTTGACTGAGATAGATGAGTAGCAAACTATGGTGGTGGACTGAATTGCTATGCATCAAAGTCTGGTGAAGAAGATCTTCGACCAGAAGGCAAAAAACTATGATTTCTAGATTAGAGATCAAGTCCTACTATGGGACAAGAGAAGATAACCAAAGGAAATGCATGGGAAATTCAACTCCCTTTGAAGAGGCTCATTTATTATCCATCAGATCAATGGTGAAAATAGCTTCCTCTTGAAGTATCAATATGACATGCTCTTTTCTCTACCTCACAATGGGCAGCATCTGAAGCACTTCAATTCTTGAAGTAACAGATAAGTTCACCTATACATATGTATATTTTTATAGTCTTTGTTTCTATTTTATGTTGTTCATTTTTATTTTTTGGAGCCTTTACTTTTGGGTAGCATGATTCCATAGCCCAATGGCATACTTCAAGGAACTGGAGATTCTGGTTTCTACTCCCCTCAACTTTTCCAAGTTTTCAACTGAAGGAAGTTCCTTAACTAAAGCTAGCTGTTATTCCCCAAAATTAATGACTAATTTTGGGACAACATATGAACTATTTTGGTTCAACAGGCCAAAATAGTCTCTTCCCTTCTCAAAAATTGTTTTGTGCATTCAAATTCTCCATTTTTCAAGCTTTTTAGATTTGTACAGACTCTGCAGGCTTGAATCTACGGACTCTGCAGGCTTAAAATTAGCAAGGTTTAATAGGTTCAAAGGCTTCAATAGGCAAATTTTTTCAAAAGAGCAAGTTTCCAACACTTAGGCATTTCAAGATTGGTTCAACACCTTGGTTCAATCAAAAATGTTTATTCGCAAGCTTCTAAGCAAGGATTCAACCTTTGAACCATTGAACCATTAAACCTTGAACCATTTTGGTTCAACAGGTTCAAAGGTTCAACGTCGTCAGCAAGCTTAAAGATTTAAGTGCTTTATCAAAAGTTCATCAAGTTTAACCACTTCAAGGTTCATCGACTTCAAAAAACTTAGCGAAAAGAAGAAGGATTGAACCATTGAACTATTGAACCTTGAACCATTTTGGTTCATGAGTTCAATGGGTTCAATGGTTCAACAGTTTAACAGGTTCAATGTGTGGTTGTTTCAAGTAGTTAAAAGACTTAGCCAAAACAAAGAGATTGAACTGATTAAACCATTGAACCATTGAACCAAAGTTGGTTCAATCAGTCAGTTCAATCGATCAGTTCAAGCGACTACCCCAAAGCTGAAGGAGTAAGTGCCCTTGCAGAGGGAAGTGAACCAAGGCCAAGTGCCCTTGCAAAGGGTAGTGAGCAAAAGTGGACAAAGTTGGAATTCCTTCATAAAAATGACTAAGGCTGAAAGAGAAGAATCCTTCAGACTTTTTGTTCGAGGAAATGACTAAGCAAAAGGGACAAAAAGAATTCCTTTAGAAATATTTTTTATGGGAAAATGACTAAGGAAAAAATCCGTCAGACAAATTGTTTGAAGGAATTCCTTCAGACTTTTGTCGAAAGGAATTCACCCAAAATTAAAAGCAAAAGCTAGTCAAAAAAGCATTTAAGGCAAAGCAAAGGAAGATTTCCTTCAGACAAATTGTGTGAAGGAATTCCTTTAGACATTTTGTCTGAAGGATATGAAGGATGAAGTCTACCAAAGGAATTAAATATTTAAGGCCGCTCAAAGGAACCCGAAGGGTAGGTACCCTTGCGAGGGGCTCTCAATACCAAGAAAAAGGGCCTTTCCCAAAGCCCGAAGGGACACCTTCCCTTTGAGATGTTCCAAAGACTGGATAAAGACGCAAAAAAGAGATTCCAAAGACTTAGACAAAAAATGGCTACAAAGAATGAACTAATGAAATGATTGAACCTTGAACCAAAAGAGTTCAAAGTTCAATGGTTCATAGGTTCAATAGTTCAAAAGAAGGAAGTAGCAAATAGATGATTCCAGAGACTAGCCAGAAAGTGATGGTTCAATCAAGGAGCAGGAAAGTGATTGAACCAAGAAGCAAAGGAACAAAGGAATTGATAAAGATCATTGAACCATTAAACAGATGAACTTTCACAGGTTCGTGGTTCAATGTAGTTCAAACAAATAACAACTAGTGATGTCCCCACAAACGTCAAATTTAAGGTAATGGAATATTCATTAAAATTCAAATGTAGCATGAAACTTAAAAGATAAATCAAATAACTAGCTAAAAGGAGAGCTCGAGAGTTCAAATTGCTACAGGGAAGGGAGAACAATATAAAAGATTATAAATATCTACAAGGGAATTATTTCTAGTAAGTGAAATAGTGGATCAAGTGGTCATCTAAGCACACCAAATCAAGGACGTGCCTATTTTGCTTCCATGAAGTAAAGGCAAAGTGGATAGTTGCACAGACATAAAAAAAAGGACCAGATAACTCTTGCTAGGGAGGAGACAGATGAAATGAATGGGCACGCCACAGTTAAGACCAATACATTGTTCTAAGCATGGTCCCTGGATAGAATAGAAGTTGCATTGAAGGCATTGATCATAGTATGGGATGTTTCATAGAATAACGTGTCAAGCCTTTTTGGGGGTAGCCATATATTATAATCTCTTGTCTTATGCAAAAGAGATATTTTCATTATAGAATCAAAACTCTACCCAAATTGAAAGGTGAATACTAAGACTTTGAGCTCAGGTTGTTGTTCATATTATTTTATTTGAATGAGAAAGCAAGTTACTTGTAGACTTTGTGCTATTATAGCTTGTGTTATTTTAGGAAATTGCTCTTATGTCTATTTCCTAGGAGCATTCTTGTTTATTTAATCTAACAAGTAGAACTAGTGGAAGTAATCAAGAAGGTGTCCTGAATCCAATTGTGGAAAGACTTTGTGCTCTCACAATTGTCTTTAGTGTGTGTGTTTTTAGTTTTTTTCTATGAGAAGGGTCTTGGGATGAGTTTTTGCCCCCATTGTCTTTTGTGTTTCACTCTTTGGGTAGTTGAGGTGGAAACTTTTTGTTCTATTTCATCATGTTGGTTATCAATCATGTGTTACCAGTTACTTGTCAACCTGAAAGAACTCCTATGCCCTACTTTAAGACCACTTCTAAAAGAAGATAAGTGCCTTTAGTATCATAAACAAGATTTCTCCTTTGTTTGTGAACATCATCTCTAGAAAGAGAGAGATGGATGGCATTATTCTACCCCTGAGTGTTATTTTTTGCTTATATATATAGTATATAGCCCCTCATATTTAACAAGGAACCTCCCCTTGATGAGACAAGATATTTGTCCCCTTCTGATGTAGTAAACCTGCACATTTGGCTGACCAATCTCCCTTGTTGTGGTTGATAAGACCTATTTTGCTCATCAGTTAGCTGATTGACAAAATATTCACCCAACTCTATGAGGATCTGATCCATAGTAACTTATCAAGCTCTCCAATTTTTGGAAATTTTATGAAGTGATGATGACTCTCTTGATTTTCACAATGAATGGGAAATACATTTTTCTAAGGATGTCATCATTTACTTTAATTCAACAATAATGGTATATGCAATAAACCTCCCATCAAGAGGAAAATCCCTAACACAATATAACACTAAGATCCCTTTGATCTATTCAAACACTAGAGAGAAATACTCATGAAAATTATAAGGGATCCCAATTGATTTATTAGATGATCACATAGTGTGAGTGCTCTATAAATGCATCACCAATATATTTTATCAAACAACCAAAAGTGTATGTCAAGCAACAAAAAGGTCATTGATATTGCACATTTTATGGTCTAGATTTAGGAGGACTTTATCTATCCTAAGTTCCTAGTGACCGATTTGATAACCAATATCAAAAAATTCATCACCAATTTATCACAAACTTTTAAATACTATTTTCTAGTATTATTACTTTACTTCACCCAATGAAATTCCCCTAATAGCCTCATCACACTAGATTTAGATTTCTAGCATGTCTCCACCTTTATGAATCTTGCATAGACTAAAATAGGGTAATATTATGTGCATCCTAGTTATTTCAATCAATGGTGGGTAGAAATCTAGGGCCTTATTAATTCACACCCTCAAGGGTCAATAGATGTATTGTAATATTTGGGACCACTTTCAGTGATCATAAAACTTCACAGTGAGATTCATATATGAATCCATGAACTCCCTAAAGCAGTAATCGCATCACTACCATTTTTCATCACCATGTTGTATCCATAGGTGGAAGTCTTAGATAAAAATTCCTACTTATAAATATGGTTAAATCATTTTGATCCATGCCTTTGGGCGTAAAGAAGCCATTTCCATAATAATTGGGAGAAGCACAAGAATAACAATAATCACAACTAGAACCATTTACTTCATCATCATAAGTAGCCATAAGTAAAAGAAAATCTCAAACTCACATAGCATCATCACCACCCAAGAATCAAACTCATAAAACAAACTCAAGGATGAAAAAAAGTACAATCCAAAGATCACTATGAAGTATAAATTGAATATTTTGGGAATCACTACATAGGAAGTATACAACTCCATGATGAAATACAACCAAATAATTATATAAGGAGGAGGAGGAGAAGGAATTATTCTTCTATAAGGTAGTGTGTAACTATAAATTACACAATAATCTTCCATCTATACTATTGGTACATATACCTACACCTCATGAGTCCATCATTATGGACACAATCATGGAAGAGGAGGAAATCAACTACATAACAAAGATAATTTTCCAAGAATGAAAGGTGGGTGAAAGATCATTATGGGTAGTGATGATAACACCACAAACACCAAACAACCAACAAGGATGGAGCAACTACTATCTAAGCAAGTAAGACCCCAATAACCATTAACATGTAGACCATGTATTCACCAAACTATTAGGACATCTTCTACAATCACAAAATACATGGGAAATTTTATCATAATACACAATATTGTAGAGGGAGAATATTAAGAAGAGTAGGGATCATAACAACAACCTATTATACAGGAATTCATATCCAAGTGCCAAAATAAAATTCTAGTCCCGCCTAATCATGCAAAGAAATTGGTAAGAAAGCATAAAGTGGTTGTTTCTTCACCTTCTCCTTCCTCACTTATTTTTCCATCTACTTCACCCCATTATCCATCATTTTTGGGCCCCTTTTTGTGCTACTTAGTGGACTTCGTGAACTCAGCACATCTTAGTACATGAAAATCATTTTAAATTATTTCTCTTTTGATACCTTTAACACCATATGGAATAATATTCGAAGATCTTATACCAGTTAGTAGGTAGTTACTTAGCACCCAAGTTTGAAAGAGAATCCCATTGAGTGCTTACATGTGGTAGTTAGAGAGTGTGGGTGTCAGAGTAGTGAAGCCACTAGCATAATGACCCCCAATATCTCAACATTTGATGTGTACCCATCTGACCTGGTAAGAAGATGTTCTTCCATCTATAAAAATGAGCTTGAACCTAAATAAATAAGGGTGATATTAATGTAGTGAAGCTCTATAGGATTAGTTATGGGATCATACATGCATTTTAGCTTGAAAGCAGCATGAATACTTTGGAGAACCACCATGTATCACCCAAGCTCACTTATGAACCAATTGGCATGTAGTATAAATTAGATGAGTGTGTGCTCTATTTCATATAAACTATAATCTATATTAATAAACTTTGAGTTAATAGAAATGGTGTTGCATATTTGCTTGTTTGTTGAATCTTTTCATATAGTTTAGCATTATTGTATGATTCTAACTTAATTTATATATTAATAATGATATATTTTTCATAATTTTAATGTATTACAACATAAATATATATTATAGGTCACTAATGGTGTCATTGTGCCATATAGTGACTTTGGCATACTTATAAAATCAATTAAGTGCTGAAACCAGCATTTAGCGAAGCCCTAGTAACCATGCATAGAGTGTTAACTTAAAGAGTGAGTACCTTAACATGAGCCATTCCCTTAACTTGTTATCCCTATGGTTTGTGCCATTAAGAGTTATATCTATCTAGGCATGAACTTATGTTAAAAGACTTGTGCCTTTGAATAGGCTTGCACCTCTTGATCTTATCCAAGATATAATGCACTGATAGACTACCTAAGAATATTAAATAAATGAATAAGTTTTATTGAGACTAAGGTTATACCATATTTCAATTATCCAAACATAATCCCTAGTCCATTCACTGTTGCACTTTGGGTGAACACACAAGACTTGCACTTTATGTGAAATTAATGCCAGTGCAGTATTGTATTTAAATGTTGTGAACCACAAACTTTTAATATGATTATTCCTATCTAAATAAGTTATATAAGTGACATGAATTGATTTTTAAGCATGTGACTAAGCACATGAGCTAAATAGGGAGACTTTGCTACAATATTTTGGTTATATTGTTAGGACCCATATTGAATTTTGTTGTTACAATGGTGCAATAGAATGATTTTTCGACTATCTCTTGAGAACATTGAGTGTTGGTTGGATCAATTAGAAGATAGTTTTGCATAGAAGCATCTAACATGCCAAAGACAAAATATAAAAAATGGGTGTAAACCCACCTATTTGATACTTTATATGAGGTGTTCTTTTTCAGACTCCCTAAACATTTGTACTAGTGGTTGGTTGACTATACCACCTCTAGAATAAAAAGCTATGATTAACACTTTGAGTGGATAAAGGAGCACCTAGAGAGGCTTAAAATCCTAGATGATTTTTGGATGCATGTTGTAGACAAGTGGTGGAGTGGCACGCTAAATAGCTATATGTTGGAATTCATAGTGTTAACTTTCTCTTTCCCTGAAGAAGTAGAGTATGAGTTCTTTAATGAATCAAGGGGTGAATTTATAGTAGGGATAATAATCAAATTGAATAAATTATTTGTGTATTATGGTATTAAAATTTTAAGAATCAAAGGCTAAAATTATTTCACATATGAGCAAGCACAAAAGGTGAGAAGGGGAAGTGTAGTTGAGGTACAATGGAAAGGGATGAGAAACTTGACACTCAAGAGCTCTGAAGGTAGAACTAAAACAAGAAAGGTCATAGGATGATAGAGGATCTAGAACCTAGAAGTGCCAAGAGGACCTATAGAAAGTGGGAAGGGCATGGGGAAATATCCCTTGAATTGTAATAGTTAAAGGAAAGAGAGGAAAAATAAAGAGGTTGAGCTCAATAGTTAGGTGCATAATGCCTTGGGTTCCTACAAGATGTGTTAAATGAGGATATACTAAAATCACCTACCCCCTTTGAACCTAAAGCACAAGCTCATGTGTTGGATTCCCCACTAAAAGACAAAAGAATGATAATTAACCTTGTTATCAACATTGAATTTGATAGACTTCAATATCTGAGATAAGACTTTTTAATCAAAAAGGTGATACCTTACGATTAATTGAACTAAAATACCATGAAACTAGTGAATGCCAACCCAAGAATCTAGGAAAAAAGCATAAACATTCTCATTCAAAGGATTTTAGCTATGTTAATTAGGCAATATCCCATAGGAAGTGGCTTGATGCCACAAGTGAGTAGTACCACACCATTAAGATCAATGATGAAACCTACACCAATAGCATCAATTCTTAATTTATAGCTAGATAAATTAGAGGACCACCTCTAACATATATACCAAGGGGGAAAACACCTCAAACTCTAGCACCACCCCCTCGGTAGATTTATTAAAAAATGGTGATGCACTTTCTCAAGTATTGTAGTGTAGATAATGTTATGGAGCATGTGCTCAAGTATAAAGTTCAATGGTATACTCGAGGTATCACTCAATCAAAGTATAAGGTGATTTAGTTCATGAACACCTTACTAGATTGAATCTATACTTGGTATCAAAAATTTGATCTAAATTAGGCTATAATTGATTATGATATACTGAAGGAGGCATTCTTGAAGGAATTTGATATTTCTAAATTTGAGAAATAGAGCATCATGGTACTCAAGGAAATTATCCAAGAGCATGTGCCTATATGATATGTTGTTTAATACCCTCATTTCTAAGTTTTTATATGATATCCACCCCTCCCAATAGGCATAATGGTTTTTTGGGGGCCTACTAGTACCTTTTAGGAGAGTGTTGTCCATGAATACCTTCATGGGCCCCCATGAAATACTTGACGTCATGCTCCAAGCCAAGGTAGTAAGTAGTGCCAACACCAGGATTAGCCCTTTTATGGAGGCCCAAATTGCATCAATGGCCTCCTAATTATAAAATCTAACTATTGGTTTGATGCATGACAATCATCATGAATTATGGTGCAATGACTATGAGATGGGGGAATAACAAGAATAATTTCCCACAAATAAATGTTCACACCTAACTTCTTAGCTATGAATTTTATCATGGGCCACATGACTCTCAAAACTATCTCTTGATACAACATGATTGTTAAGTAAACACTACTATCTATTTCATGATGTGTGATGCCTATACTCATTCAATATAATATTATTGAGTCATTGATGAGATGAACTAAAATATGGAGAGAGGTGCATGATAGGAAATGACCACATTTAAAGGATAGGTAGGCCAATGAAATGAAGGCTATGACTAGTAAAATATTAGCTATGGTAATTAATGAGGTACACGTGGGTAAGGTGGAAGATGTGATGGAGGAATATTCCCATCACTATCATGTTATAAGTACATTTCAACTTATCATTACTAGAATGATTTCCCTATGTACCTAATGTTATTGGTATTTTCAGGGACCACATGCAGTCTAAGATTACCCAGACTTATAACAAAAACTAACTCAAGGTTGGCCTGGTGTAGATAAGGGTGCTTTCATAGTTATGCACAATTAAAAAGAATATAAATAAGCTCCCAAACCATAGAATACTTTTAAGGAGCCACCTAAGGTGAAAGACATAACTTTAAGTAGGTTCACCACATAGACACCTACTACACTAACAAAATAACTACACTTGGAATATGGTGTGTCAAGCCACACTAAGCATATAACATGACCTGAGCAAAAAGCTACACCCTACTCTAACCTATCATGACAAAAGGATGTACTATAACAAGCCATGAGTGTAATAAAAAAATTTAAGGATAAATCCACTTGGCCATAGATCTAGAGGCATAACAAAGTGCCACATGCAAGAAGCAAGATAGCTAGGAGGTTAAATTATAGGGTTGATCGAAATCTGACACAACTTAGAATCTAAAGGGATGTTACCCCTAATAAAAAAAATTGTAAAGCAGATGGGGAAGAGACTAGAGGAGGAGGTCATGCCTCATATGATTGAAGTTGTTGTGCCACATATGGAGTGGGCATGTGAAGTAAAACATACTTAGAATGTAGATTATAACCAAGTACTAATAATAAACACCACCATCAATGGATGGTCTATTTGTGAGGTCTTTATGAACATGAGCACCAAGGTTAACATTATAACCAAAACTACTTGGGAGAAGATGGGATGGCCACCCTTAAATCCCTCCCCTTATATTCTATTTATAGTTAACAAAACTTGAGTGTAACCTATCAAGATCCTGAAGGGTGTTGTTGTAGATATCATGGGTATTTAATTCTAAGCTGACTTTGAGGTAATTGAGTTGGTAGAACATGATAACTATCTAGTGCTCTTTTGGGATGCCATAGTGTTATGCGAACAATGTGGACATGTGCTTCATTAAGTGATCAAGGGCCTCCATATGTGGAAATTGTTAATCTTAAAGATGAGATCAACCACATTTATAACATCATGGTATGGGGAGTTGAGAATCTTAACCCAAGTGACCAAAGAGTGCTCGAATGGGAGGATGGATAATTAGCTTATGATACAACTAATGTAGCTTATGATAGATGGGTTGAAGAGGTTTATGAAGTTACTAGCTAAAGGTATTACCTACTATGGGTAACTAAGTCAAGTCCAACTAGAATGGGACTGACTAGGGTTGATTACACTCAAAATAAATAGGTTCCCCACACAAAAAGGGTAAGGAAAAAGATGTTTTGATTAACTAAAGGAAATCTTGTAGTGCTCCCAAAATATGGATGGAGATATCCTATAGAGACCTGTGTCCATGATATTAAAGTGTGTATTCTCAAGGAAATAAATAGGATGGGAACACTAGTACATACCCTAAAGAGCACTATTACTCATTAGTAGGCATTACAAAGGCCTAACTTTCTAATCTATTAGGATGTGAAGGCAACAATATGCACTAGGTTTGGAAAGAGTAATGAGGACTTAGACATACCTACTTACTCAAGTGATTTTGACCCAATCAATCATGTGTGCTTGTGTAAATAAACTTGGACCATCTGTAATGAGAAAATGCCCAAAATCCTATGGTTGCATGCCTTTTATATGACTTTGAAAACATGGGTATAATCATGGTATGTTATAAATTAAACATGCCAAGAGATAAGAGACTAGGAGATACTTAAGGAGAGGTTCATGCACACCTTCTCCTTCTCTTCACAAAGCTTGGAGCTATTGGAAACACTACAAGTCATTCACAAGGCAGTGTTTGAGGACACTACCATCTTAGAAGAGTATTTTAGAGATATATTTAGGGATAAGGGACTATCACTCCCAATATTCTTTAAAGATAAGATGCTTAATAGACACTCTAGTGAGGAGGATATTGAGATCTAGAAGGAGTGTAATTGGAAGGCTCTAATAGGAGGACAAAAACTTGTGTGCCTTATGGATGATAGCACCCCAAATGAAGAAGATATGACTCATATTCAAATTGAAACAATGGAGGGGAAAAGGTAACTTGAAAACTCTCATCGAAAGTGGAATGAACCCTACTACATGCTACTCAAGACCACTAAAATAGACATCAATATAGAAGGTAAGATAAAGATTGCCACTATAGGCACTTACTAGTTTGAGGTAGAGATGGCACAAATCATAGACCTCATAAAGGAGTTTTAGGACTTGTTTTTGCATAGATACTAGGACATGAAGGGAACCCACCCTTCTTTGGAAAAATGAGAATCAATTTGGTGGATGGCATAGGACCTATCAAGAAGCACCTGTATAGAATGAACCCTAACCTACGCACCAAGGTGAAGATGGAGATTGATGGAATGTTAGCCATAGGCATCATCTACCTTATACAAGGGTTTGAATGCATGAGTTTGATGGTCATAAGCATCAATAAGGATGGGAATATATGTATCTACATTGACTATATACTTTTGAATGTTTCCTACATCATTGACCCATCCCTGACCCCATTCATAGATGAGGTCCTGGATGGCATCGTAAGTTGAGAAATCTATACTTTCACTGATGGCTTCTTGGGCTACCATCAAGTGTAGATTGAGGAGGATGATAATCCTAAGATAACTTTTGAAAATGAATGGGGTTTCTTTTCTTATAATGTGATTCCCTTTAGACTCAAAAATGTGCCATCCATATTCTTCAAAGTGGTGATCAATACTTTCAAGGACTTCATCCATAGGTTCTTCCAAGTCTATCTCGATGACTAGACTATATATGGCCTTATAAAGGACCACTATGATAATATACACCTCATGTTTGAGAAGTGAAGGCATATTTAGATATCATTAAACCTAAAGAAGTGCATCTTCACAACCCCCTTTATAACATTGCTCAGGCACATCATCTGTAAGTATGGTTTATTTGTTGACCTTGTGAAGATAGCCATCATAATTTAGCTCTAGACTCTTTTAATGTAAAAATATGTTCACACCTTTTTAGTCCATTATGGCTACTAAAGGAAGTTTATATGGATTTATGTCAATATCTTAGTGCCTCTAGAGGAGATATTATGCAAATATGGCCCATTTTATTAGGGTGGGGTATAAGAGGAAGTTTTTAAAACATTGAGGTTGAAGTTGGTTAACGTGTCAATTTTATAATTTCCAAAATATACTAATCCTTTCCAAGTCCATGTTGATGTTTCAAGCTCCAAAATTAGTGGTATATTGGCACAACCAGGCAAGGGCAAGATGAACCACCCCATCTCCTTTGCAAATAAGAAATTGATGTAAGCATAATAGAATTACATAATCACTAAGTACAAGGTGTCAGTAATGGTCTATGATTTACAAAAATTTAGGTAGTATATAATGGTGATCCCATTTATCTTTTTCATTGATCACAAGGTGCTCAAATACCTCATGAACAAGCCTATTTTACATGGGTGCATATGTAGATGGATAGTCCTATTCTAGGAATTCTAGTTTTTTATTGTTGTTAAACCTAAAAAGCAAAAGTTGGGGCTAGGCCATTTATCCTACATAAATATTGGTGATGCAGTGGTGCCAATTGAGGATGACATGTCAAATGCACAACTATACATAGTCTAACATGTCCTTGAATACTTGGTAGAGATTTCACTTTACTAAAATTTGGATTTGTACCCTAGACCATGTCAAAAAAGGAAAAAAAACAACTTGTGGTTTGCATCACCCCCTTCCAGCTCATTGAGGGGGAGTTTTACAAACTAAGTAGAGATGAATTCCTACATTTGTGTGTTCATGAACATGAAAGGGACTCCATCTTACAAGAAGCACATGAGGGAATCACAAGAGGCCATTTCATTGGAGATATAATGATTTTAAAGATATTATAGTTACGCTTATGGTCACCAAGCCTATGCTAAGATGTAAAGGAGTGCCCTAAGGCATGAAACATATGCCAACACACCAAGAATCCCAACCACTAGGATGAGATGCCTCTCATCCCCATTCTTTCCTAGGTGCCATTTCAAAAATGGGCTATTGAATTTTTTGGACCAATAACTCCAACAAAATAGTGTATAGGTGTAAGGAATATTTCGGTAGCCACTAACTATTTCACTATGTGGGTTGATAATAGGTCAATAAAAGACTGTAAAATTATGGCAATCATATGCTTCATCTAGGAGAACATAATAATTTGATATGGGTGCCCATTAAGTCTAACTAGCAATAGAGGCACTCCTTTCATTAATAAGATAGTGCACATCCTCTTAACTGAATACACATTGGTGCACTACAATACCACCTTGTATCATCATAGTAAAATGGTATAAATTATGCATTCAATAAGATCCTAAGAACGTGCCTGCCAAACATATGAAACATTGGTCATAAGGACTAGGATGATGCATTTCAATAGTATTATGAGCATACCATAGACATATAAGCACCTGAATAAGGTTACACCATTTCAATTGGTGTTTGGTGTTAAATCAATTCTCCCCATGGAATTCTTGATGTCATCCTTATGTATTGCATGGATTGGTCGCTTAGATGACCAAGAATATTTAAATACTAGGTTGGAAGACTTAGAGCACCTAGATGAAAATCACACCCAATCAAGATGGATTCAACAAATAAAAAAGGCACACCAAAAGCTTTGGCATGACAATCACATCAAATCTAAGGAGCTGACTAAAGGATCATTAGTTCTACTCTATAACTCAAAGTACTTTATCTAACCAAGACATTTACAAATAAGGTGTATGGGCCCCTACATCATCTACCACATACTGGAGATAGGTGCATGCAAGTTGCACACATTTTTTGGTAAAATACTCCATGGGCATTTCAATGGCAATTAATTGAAGTTGTATAGGTAGTAAGATGGTGATTATGTCATAAAAACACTATCTTCTTGGTCACTAGTCAATTTGAGTTGAGCTAACCAGAATATAGTTTGGCACAAGCCAAACTATTATTTTTCTTTTGTCTTATTCCTTATATAGTGTAAAGAGGCAATAAGTAGTGCACAATAGCCATAAGGACTTATCTTCTAGCATTTCATGCATAATTTTACCTAATTAAATTGAGAATTTCACTTTCTAAGCACATGAGGCCATGACACCTAAGTTATGGGCATGTGAATCAAACCCAACTTGAATGAATTTTCCTAGCCTTTCATGCATAATTCCAATCAGGTGAGTCACACACTTGTGCTTTCTAAGAACCTAAGGATAGACATTTAAGTGGTGGGTACATGAGACTCATCAAAATTAGGAAAGAGGCATACAAAACCCTATGCATAAGGTTCCCAATTAAGGGCACTTCCAAACCCATACATAAACTACTCTAACCTTTCATGCATAATTATAATTAGTTGATTCAAGAACTTGTACCCTCTAAGTGCATGAGTCTAGACATCTAAGTAGTGGGCATGTGAAACTCACTAGATGCAAGTAGAAGATACAAAAGCTCTATGTGTGTAAGGTGAATATCATAGGGCTCTTAGATACCTAATAATGAACTATTCTAGCACTTCCATGAAGAATACTAGTTGGGTGAGTTGAGCCCATTTGATTTATTAGCGCCTAGGGTCAGAGACCTAAGTTTCTAGGCATGGGGAAGTTACCAGACCTTGAAGATTTGAGAACAAAATTACAAATTACATAAGTTCAAAGGTAACCTTTGCACCAAAGTTAGAAAGATGTGCATCAATTAATCGTGCACTAGAGACCAAAGAATAAGGTGAAGATGTTCAACATGCTTAGGTGCAAGAAAGAAAGTGAAGATGCACAATTTTGACCATACACAAGAGAACCCAAAGAGAAGATGAAGCATTATAAGGATAGTATAATGGATTTTTATGTGGTATGATAGGCTAAGGCAAGGTGAAGCATACAAAATTGACCTAAATAGAGAATTTTGCTTTAAATGAAAGCACATCTAGAAGATAAAGTGGAGCTAATGAATCTAAATCATGTGTATGTGAGGCATTGCACCTAAGCTTCCATAAGGAAGGTAAAGGTCATGCCAAGTGAACAAGAATAAGAGAATAATCATCTAAGAAAGTTGGCATCTACCCAAGTTTTAGTAGGAAGTGACCGTTTCAACTAAACATTACTTCATTGAATTACCATTAGAGAGAATTTTATGAAGTGATAGTAGAGGCACAAAGATATTTATTTAATGCATTGATGATAAAGGATTTCTATGGATTTCATAAACTTTTGAATTTTATAATAAATCTAGGTGCCACCATGTCATAAAGGACCTAATTTAATGAAGGTAGATAAGGGAAGGGTATAAATTAACAATAAATAGACTTGATTAGGTTACAAAGTGTATACTAACTAAAGATTAAGAGTAAACCTAAGCAAAAACTAGAGATCCAAGGTGCAAAAATCCTATACTAGTGATAATTTGAGTGATTTCAAGCACTAAGAGTGAATAATTGCATACTAATAAGGATTATGTTCATAGTAAGAGTGATTTAGAGAAGTGTCAAGAAAGGATTCTATATAAACTAGATAGTTGGAAAAGTTAATTGATGCTCATGCTACCACTAAAGGCTAGTAAAGCTCAAGAGCTAAGGAAATAGTCATAGAACCTATAAAAACACCACCATCATTCAAGGATTTATTAAACCACACCTACCATGCTTCAACACTACCAGGTTTAAGATGGTGAAGAAATTTAATGTATCAATCTCCAATTGGGTACAATAAGACCTAAAATGGGTGTGTATAATGCCTAAAGTTACCACTATAAAAATAGAGGTGTAATGAGTAGAAGTAGTAAGTGTGGCATAGATAGACATCAAGTCACTCACCAAAATGTCCTACCAAGTAATGCAGTTCCCTCTGGAGTTTATGATAGGGGAAGATTAGCACTCTTTTACACATATTTTTTAGCTAAAATAATATAATCACCACATGTCCAGTAACTTGTAAGACATCATACAAGATTGGATGGTGGACATAGGGTGGACTATGGTGTAAGGTAATGCCCTATTTGATGTCTTGATTGAAGATAAATTGATATCTTCTGGCACAACTCAACTTTATGAGTTGCCATGCTTTAGGAAGCTAGAGGAGATGGTTCAATTCCTACTCTCATGTGTCCATGAGGACTACATTTACTTCATAAGAAGGTGCATGAAGATTTTGGCATAATTGATAAAGAGAATAATCAGGCTTCAAAACATTGGTAAAGACATCCATCAGATGATGGATGATGAAGAAGAGGTAGAGCATGTAGCCTAGCTCCTAAAGTATTTTAAGGTTTTTTTTCATTCCCTATCAAGGAGTGCAAGGACCCCAACATGAGGTCAATAGTGCACCTTGTAAACTCTACACTATGCCCAGGTGATTAATAGATTGATGTGACTAAGGCATGCCTTTACATCACCTACCACATCTCATAGGGCATGTAGTTCAATATTGGTAAATTCATCATTGATGAATTTGTGAAGAATGCTCAAGAGTACCATAGGGTAAAAGGCACATTCAGGTGGGGATCCATTCTCATTCTCATTATCATTGAAGAGATTAGAGTTATAGATGAGAATGAGGACAACCTCTAAGTCCATCTAGAGTACAATGACTCCCTATCATAGAATAACAAATACTTTATGATCCCCCTCTTTTATCACTAAATATAAGACTTACATCATAGGGAGGTATAAGAGGTACATAAAGGCCTTCAGGATAGAATGGCACATCCTTCAGGGGCTCCCTCAGAGTATGTTTGGAATGGAAACCATTTCCATAATGCATCACTATTATGTAGTATGCTTTTTGTTGGTTGATAGAATCATGTTAGGGTGGCTAAAGGTATCTTATGCCTTCTTAGGAAGATACTTCATGGATGTGCTATATTATATCCCTAATATACTACAATTAGACATTCTAGTCAAGGAACTAAATTTAGAGATTCATAGGATGAAGCACTAATTCACTCATGTAGATGGGAATGCCTTTGAGGATAAATAAGATGAATTAGATCAGCCAGATATCCACCCCCTTCAAAAGGCAACCATAAACAGCCACATCTATAGGATCTACTATGAGATGAAGCCATAAAAGAAGGGCCCCAATATTGAGTAGTGTGAAGACCCTCTAATCTAGATCAGTGACAAAGAAACTCTAATGCCAATAGAGAAGAAGAATTATCCTAAGAAGAAGAGGGGGATATTTTGAAAGAGATAGAGGAACAAATAAGGCTCAAGATTGCCTCAGAAGAAGAAGCCTCTCTTTCAGCCTCCAATAAGAATCATGTGTGATTCACACCAAAGGCTTCCCCTAACACAAGAGAAAAGAAGAAGGGGAAGGTTCATCCTATGGCACCTAAGATAATCTTATCTAACATAGAAGAGGAAGAGGAGATGGAGGAAGAAGCAATCGGGAGGGGAACATACATCATGCCTAAGGAAGATAACTCCTCATCAAGTGAATGGACCCCCTCTCCATCCCCTCAAATTAAATTGGAGAAGAAGATGTGAAGATGGAGGAAACTCAACCTTAGTGATGCTGATATATAGAAGGTGCAAGAGATGGAAGAATAAAGAGAAGAAATTACAAAGGTCAGGATGTCAAAAGAAGCCATTGAGATAGTCGAGGCTAAAGAGCATAGGAAATAAGTGGAGAAATTCAAGGCATGGGAGATGAAAGGGAAGAAAGAAGGAGGGATAAGTGAAAACCTCAGTGAGGTGAAAGTACATGAAGAATTAATACCCTCAAGTGTACCAACTGAAGAAGATTTGAAGTGCAAATGGGAGGAAATGGGCCTAGACCAAGATCACATCAATGTGGTACTATATTTTTAACATGAATGAGAGTCCATGAGAGACCAAGGGAATAACCCAAGTTTAAATTGATCGAATGGAGGGAGATAAAGGTAGAAGATCCCAAAGTGTAGTCCAAGAGAAAGAACGGTGAGAGGAAAAAGGTCAAAGAAGAAAAGGCTAAAGGAAAAAAATAGAAGAGAAGGTAGCCCAACTAGAAAGGGCCAAAATGAATAAAGAGTGAGAGGAAAAGGATTTCTCTATCATGGAACCTAGAAAGGAAAAATCAATAAAAGATGTGCCTAGTGCCCACTCCATCCTAACAGATGAAGCTACACAATAGATGTACCCTAGTTCTGAAGGGGTACTTAAACATAAATAAGGTGATGTCAGTGCCTTAAAATATCAAATAGAGAAGATATTAGAGACCCCATGGTGGAAAAAATAAAGTAATGTTGGCACTAAGGAGGTTCACACCAAATAAACATAACAAGAAGAAGTGGACAAGGTGGAAAATTTTGAGGAAGAACCCCTCCAAAAACAAGATGGTAAAACTAGCACCGAAGAGAGGAGATAAACTAAAGGGAAAATTTTGACAAATAACCCCTAGTAAAAGAAGAAGAATGATAATAAGAAAGCACAAGAGAAACCACCAGTACTAGCAGATAAGAGAAGAAATTGGTTGAGGAAGAGGAGTACAAGCTAAGATAAATTAAAAAATCATAGAGGGGGTTCACTAAAGATGATGAATTTTACATGATGGATTACATGCACCCTAAAACTATCATGACCTTAATACACCATCAAATTTATTGGGCTCTTGATTGTTACATGCATGAACCTTAGTTTAAGGTACCAAAGAAGGCAATCCTAAGTACCAAGAAACCAAAAGAGGGGCATGACTACCAACTTATAAATCCTAGGGATATAAACCTTGTAAGGTCAGTGAATTCACTCCTCAAGATGGCCTCATTAGTAGCACATAAGAACATCATCAACAATGTTCATGCCAATAAGTGGAAATAGATCACACAATAGGTAGAGGAAAAATTGAAGGCAATGAAGTTTAAACTCTAAAAGCTGGTCGAGCACATTGAAGAGGCAATGCCATCCCTTTTGGATGGTGTTGATACTTCAAAAATGAAAGAGGTTGATAAATTCTACATGCTAGTAGAAAAACTTCTCCCCTAGATAAAGCTAGCACTAGAGGAACAAGAAGGCCACTATAAATCCATCAGAAGATAGCTAAACAAAAAGATCGATATGTTGGAAGACCTCTTTGCCATAATAGAATAGGGTGTAGAAGAAGTAGACACCATATTTTTAAAATTTACTACTCAAGCATAAGTCATTGATGCACATATTCAAAAGGTGAAAGAGGAAAAATATGCTCTGATGAAGCATGCTTTCACTATGGTCAAGACTAAGCATGCACAAGTTATGGTATAGGTCAACACCTTAAGCACCAAGTTAAAAACCTAGAATAAATACTTAGAAGCACTCTTTTGTGCTTTTCAAATAAAGGTAAGTGAGAAAGGGGACATTTTATATGGCAAGGTGAGAAGAGATAAGGAAGGAATGGAAGCCTTTAAAAAAGAAATGAATAACATGAACATATCTGCACTCAAGGCTACATTGACAAAAGTATAAATTACTATCAAAGAGATCAAACTCACCATTCATAGCTTCAAAAACTTCAAGATATAGCTATAATAGAGTGTACCCAAATTTTATACATCAAAGGCACTAAAAGACTAGTCTAAGGGTGGACTCGTAATTTTGTATGGGGTAATGTTGGGCCCCTTTTTTTGCTACCAAGTAGACCATGCCAACTCAGCACACCTCAACACATCAAAATTGTTGCAAATGATTACTCTTTTGATACCTTTAGTGCTAGCTAGAATAATATTCAAAGATCTTGTGCCAGCTTGTAAGTAATTATTTATCACCCAAGTTTGAAGGAAAATCTCATTAAGTGCTTGCACATGGTATTTAGAGAGCATAGGTATCAGAGTAGTGGAGTCGATGGCATAATGACCCCTAGTGGCAACTCAGCACCTGATGTGCACCCTTCTGACTTGGAAAGAAGATGTTCCTCCACCTATAAAAACTAGCTTGAAACTGAAGAAAGAAGGGCAACATTAATGCAGTGAAGATCTATAGGATTAGTTCTATGATCATACATGCATTTTGGATTGAAAATAGAATGAATACTTTGGAAAACCACCATATATCACCTAAGATTGCTTGTGAGCCACTAGGCTTGTAGTAGAATTCAGATGAGCATGTTCTCTATTTCATATAAACTATACTCTATGTTAATTAACTTTGAGTTAATAGAAATGGCATTACATATTTGCTTGTTTCTTTAATCTTTTCATATAGTTTAGCATTATTTTATGATTGTAACTTAAGCTCTATATGAATAATGACATAGTTTTCATTATTTGAATGTATTATGACATAAATATCTATTCTAGGTCATTAATGGCATCGCTATGTCATATAGAAACTTCAACATACTTGCAACATTGACTAAGTGTTGAAACTGGCATGCATCGAGGCCCTAGTAACCATGCCTAGAATGATAACTTGAAGAGTGAATACTTTAACATGAGCCATTCCCTTAACTTGGCTAAGCACCTGAATGACACTTAACTTGTTATCCCTATGGCTTGTACCATTAATATGTATATCTAGCTAGGCATGAACTTGTACTAAAAGACTTGTGCCTTTTAATAGGCTTATGCTTCCTAATCTTATCTAAGATGACATGTGCTTATAGACCACCTAATCCCATTTTTCAAATGACTAAGTCCCATTGAGACTAAGGTTTCACCATGTTTCAACTAGCACAATGTGGACCCTGGTCCCTTCATTGTTGCACTTCAAGTGAGCACACAAAGATTTCACCTTGTGTGAAAATTGATGCTAGTACATTAGTGCATTTAAATGTTGTGCACCATAGACATTTACTATGATTTCACCTAGATATATCAATTATAAAATTGACTTGAATTTATTGCTAAGCACATGATTAATCACATAAGCTAAACAAGGAAACTTTACTATAATAATCATTATCCCCACATACCCCTACTTTACCATGCATACCCCATGAAATTTAACTTGAGATAGCCATTATGTAGTAAAAAAATTATATAATAACAACCCACAGTACAATAGAAACCATAGGTGGATATCATTGAGAAGTAATCATAGTAAATTGAAAAGTTAGAAGAAGTTATGAGAGTAGAGGAAATAAAGGAAAAGGACAATCTAGAGAAGGCCCAAAATTAGGAAGAAGAGAAAAATAAGAACTAAGAAGAGAAGTAACAAAGGAAGGAAGATAGTTAAAAAGTAGAAAGATGAAGAGGAAGTTTCTTAAAATAAGAAAGAGAAAAAAATGAAATAAGGTGCAAGAGGTGTAAAACAATAAGGTAGAGGATGATCCAGCAGCTATGGATAATGATAATAAACAAAAACAAGTTCTAATACAACATGAAGAGAATAATAATAAATTTGAGGCTGACGCAACAACCAAGGAAGTTATAAATAAAAAAAAGTTGATGAGGAGTTGGAAAATAATTCCCTAGAAGAGAAAACAACAAATCATGATGTAGAATAAGTTAAATAAATAGTAAAGCATAAATCAGTTAAAGAGGTGAAGATGTGGGTAGAGGTAACTACTAAATCATAAGTGGAGCTAGAATAAAATAAGAAGGTAGAAATCACAATAGAGACATAAAAACCTATGGAGAAAGATCAATTTGAAAAGCAAATAAAGGAGGCCACAAATCAACTCATTCCTAAATTTCAATAGCCTTTCAAAACATCACAAGGATCAAGATCAAAAAAAGGAAGGTTATAATAAGATGTGTATTAGGACACACCATAGATAGCTAGTCAATGGTTATGGGATGTCCAATCCCCAAAAATATGAAGAGAACCATTCACACTCTTAGTCACACAAATATGACACCATCCAACATTGGCCACAACTTATGTGACATCACTTACTTTGACCATGACCATTCAATAGGTGTCACTCAATGTGACCCAATTATCATTAGTAAAGCAAATTAAGGGATTAGTTTCATTTCAATAATCCATTATGTAGAAATCAATTGAGATGGAGTAGGAAAACCTCTAACTGAGAAAAGAAAATGTAAAATTGCATGAATGTTTAACCAAGGCCCACCAAATCATCTATGAGAATTTTCTAGTGTTGGTGGTTCAATTTTTAGTTAACTAGGTGATGTCAAAATATAAATAACTCATAGATTTACTTTTTTGACTAACCAAGGATTGGGTTTCTATACATAAACTATAATAACTCTGAGTAAAAGGTCATCACTTGAAGGCTGAAATAGAAATAACTTAGAACTAATCAAATAATATAACCAAGTCCTTGACACTATTGCATAATAATCCATGCAAATTACTCATATCATGCTCGATTAGAAACAATAATTACAAAAAACTTGGATTGAAGTGAATCCAAATTTATTCAAGGTAGAATAAATCCAAGTAGTTATGGAGGATCAAACATCCATGCAAAATATGATGGACACTGTACTAAAGGAGTCTCTTGCCTCAAGAGATACTGTCATGGAGAATATGAATACCTAGAAAAACTATATGTTTCATAACACATTCATTGGCCTGAAAACATAATGGTACTTAAATATTATAGAATAAATATCACAAACCATTCGGCATAGGGTCATCATTAATACCATAGAGGATGAATACATCCAGACTATTATGTAGAGCTAATCCCCTTTTCACATTGATTATTATGTTATGGGGTGCCCTAATGTTTTATAAGTAATTCAATAAATATTTTTACATTTGGATATCTCCCTTATGGCAATCATTAATGAGCCCCAATTCATTCCACTAATCTAGCTCATACAAGAATTAAAAACCAAGAAAGTGGAAAAATTATTCAAAAATTAATTCAACCATATCAAATTCCTAAAAAATCTAACTCTAGAGTTGTATCATCAATAATGCCTTTAGCAACACCATATTTAGGAATGGATTTAGTATCACCAACATCTTCAGATCCTAAATCAACCCTGATTGCATAGATAATGCCTCCACCATCTCTTTAGTTACTACGACTTCTCAATTTTGTAATTTTGAAGAATATAAAAGTAGGGAAGGAAAAATTATTAGGAGTGGGGTTAGGAAGGTTAAAAACTCATAAATTATGGCCTCTTGTCTATGCCAATCTATTAAAAACCTGAAAAAAGTGATATATTGGTACACTACTTAGTTGAAAACCTAAAAGGGTAGTTAAGTAGTATACAAGAGATTAAAACTAGTAAATGGCATCTTGAGAGATAATTAAAAGCATTGTTTTTATACCAACCCCTCACTATAATGCAAGAAAATCCACTATCCCCATAATTCATCACACTTCCTACAACTTTGTCTCAAGAAGAGACAACTATTTAAGTCCGGGAAAGTGTTGGTAGTAGATTTAGAAGTATAACATCACAATGTATATATGAAAGGCAAGTGTAGGCTGTCTATAATTTTATATCATTCTATATGTATTCAGGACATGATTGTATATCAAAATTATGTAGTGTATGTAAATCCTCCTTTGGGAAATAAATTAAAGGATATGAACATGAAGTGATAGAGGCTTTAGAAGCTCTTTAAATATTATTCAAATGTAGAGGCAAATAGTTATGGATTATGAAAAAATAATATAGATATATATTTATGGTTATTTAAAATGTATTTAGTGTTTGTTATTTACACATTTATACTCTATTTTATTTGAATTTGTTTGATAATTTAACAATAATGAATGTTCTCTATATTTTAATCTAGGTTTTTATGAATATTAACTAAGTATGAACAAAATGAATTAACTAAATTTTCATATCCTCATATGAGTTCTGAATCATTAATTTAATTCATGTGCACACACCTTGGAATGTTCTTATGGTAATTTCTAGGAACCTCTACTAACATAATTGGATTATCTTTATTTTTTCATACTATACATTTAATCAATTCTCTAACCAAGAAAATATTACATTCACTCTTCTAAAATTTTCTTAATCAATAAATAAATGGTGGGAAAATTATTGCACTTCACATGAGAATCATAAAGATGAATTCAATTTAGACACATCTATAAACACATGGAATGGGTTAGTATAAGCATGCAAATAAACCTATAATCATGTTGGAAACTATGACTACTATTACATCAAGTTCTTTAAATTGTGTCAAGGCAAGGAAAAATCTATGCAATAGTACATAAATATTTTTCATAATATGGTGTCCAAACTTGAGATCCACAATTTTGAGAAAAATCTTGTAGTGAATTATAGGTCAGGATTGAGACCTCATATCTATTTAGATATGGATTCTTATATATTTATTCAATTGAATAAGCCAACATATTTACTTTTAAGTTTGAAGCAAAGGCCAATGCCAATACTAAGTTAGAAGATTCAAAGCCTTAGACCAAGAAATAGTCTAAGTATTCTAATAATAATTCAAAATCAAGGAATAGATCTAAACACCCTAAATATAAGAAAAAATAATCCTCAAAGTACCAAACTAATCATTCAAATACTAGAAAGTGGTGTTCAGTTCAGAACTCTAGCAGTGATTCCAATGAAGAATTCCATGTTAGGAAAACTCTATTTTTACAACTAGAACAACATGTTCAAACACTAAGATAGGTAATCATATAATGCATGATAAGCCTAACACCATTTTGGGTATTATAAATATATCTACTACCCCTATATAAATAGATGAAGTATAAAGATTATTCCATTCTCAAAAGTGGATCAATGCTCAGCTAGTACACTTTAGTATTGACAATGAAAGTTAGAAGAACCTAGTTTCTCCTAAATCAATTCACAAATTGAACTTTCCACTGATTCCTTAACCTTAGTCATATTCTATTAGATGGTTTAGTATGAGATCCATTAAACACATCACTCAATAGTGTCAATTGGTATACAACATAAAACCCTATCAAGATACACTCCTTTGCACCATCACTCATGTTGGGTCCAACATGCCCCATCTTCAAATACTTTCATATGGGGACGCTCTTTTTCTTGGGAGTTTAATCTTCTTCTTTTTGAGGAATTTGGTAACTTATTTTCCTGAATTCATATGCTAGTTTGCTCTTTAAATAATCTTAAGGTTTGAGCTTCTAGTGTAATATTTCTTCAATAAAATTTTCTTAGCTCAACCTTAGAACATAATATTTTAAGTTGTTGAGTGTAAACCTTGGTCTATAGAGTAGTGATGTTTAAAGTTGGACAATATTTTATTTTGAAAACTCTTACATTATTCATACCATTAGACCAAACTAATGAATAAATATGATTTTTAAGCTCAATTTGGGCTTTGATAATGGTGTATTTCAACTAATTGACTAAACCTTTCTAATGTCCCTTTACAAAGAATTGGTCAATTTTGAAATTTAGGATTTTATTTATTCAGTTGAGATCTTAATATCTACATTCAAGTTTATTCTAATTGATAGTATATAGTATGAGATCATGATCAAAGTATGAAAATGCCTTTCTTTTTTTTAAATCATTCTCTATTTTATGCATGTTCAAACTAACCTTGGACTAATATTCTATCCCAATGTTTTAAACTTTAATATGAAATTAAATAGTTTCCAAGCCTTCAAATTTACTCATCAAGCCTATTCAATCAAAATACTTAGCTTTTTATTGAAAATTTCCCAAGCCCTGGGGGTCCTAGGATCATGCCACATGGCACGATCCTAGGGACCCAGTAACCTAGGAGGCAATCAATAGTCAAATGGCCCTAGATCTTTGGTTCATAATTTTGATACCATATAGCACCATCCTTGTAACTCAAGGACCTAGAATCCAAGATGGAAGCTAATGGAATCGAGCCTTGAGGTCATGGGTTTGATATCATGTGGCATCATCCTGACAACCCAAGAACTTAAAAGTTGAGATGGATGTAAAATAGCCTTGGGCCTTTGAGTCATTAGGATGAGCTAGTTTAATTAGTTATGAATATTCATTTTGTTTAACTTCAAGCTTTGTCAATCTATAATGTGCAGCAGCTACAGGCCTCTCATTTTTCTTTTTTTATATTCAATATAAGTTTATATTAATATGTTTAGTTAACTTCTTATAATATTTCCTATTAATTTAGTTCTATTTGTGTTATAGTTAGACCTAGTACATAATAATATAATAATGAATAGGCATGCTTCTAATCTTTAGCACTAATAATCTTATTTTAGTCAAGAAACCACTTAATTTCCTAACCTAATCATTCTCTCTCATTTTATATTTTTTATGATGAATATTATTCCCATTGTATTATATTTTGATACCTAGGTGAAAAATGAACCAAAAGGACTTTAGCAAACATCAGTGATAATTCTCTGAGAATATGGATCTGATTGAATTTCTAGTGGTTAATTACCATATTATGGGAAATTTATCAACCCTTGGATTTAACCATTTGAATCCTACAAATGAGGGGAAATTATGTCCCATGTTTTTTAGTCTCCTTTTATCCCATTAGATTATTTAATCTAATTAGTTATTTATATTTGGGGTCATAAATTGAGACCAAAATAAATTGGCTAGAAGGAGGGATTGAACCTTCATCTAGTTTGAAATTATAGATACCTTGTGTTGAATTTATTTATTATATGTTCTAAATTTCTATATTATCTACATTTCATACTTTATTGGTTTGAAATTACTTGGTCTGAATAATTTATATCCCATAGCTATCATCATAAACAATATGGAGCCTATTGAGCTAATCACTAGATCCATAGTAATCAGAGGTAGATTAATTGTATCCCCATTGTAAATCTTTATAAAATAATTAACTAATATAGGGATACCAATACCTTTAGCCACCCCTACTAGTTCATATTTTCAACCTATCCAAAATAGACCTCTGGATATTATTACACTAATAGATTGGTTAGTAGGGTCTATAATCAATGTTCAAGGGGATGTGCATGATTTGCCTAAGAACCCTGAGAGATACCTTCCAAGGTTCACCCTAAGTACTATAAAAACTATTGAAGATCATGTTGCATCCTATAAAACTTACCTCAATTTAATCATCATTGAACATGAATATGTATCTTATAGGCTATTTCCTTTCACCTTTCTTGATGTGGCCTATGATTAATTTCTTAACTTTCCTGAGAATTCAATTAGAAGTTAGAATTAATTGAGTAGCATGTTATTATCCTAGTTTAGTCGAGGGTAGACCCCAGTGCTATGTATCAATAGTTTCCTTACATGAGAAGGTAGTCTAATGAACCTATATTTGATTTTAATGCCCACTTTCAAAGATGTATAGTAAGTTGACAATCTTGTATAGAATAGATGATCAATTAACATTGGAAATGTTTAAGAATCCTTGGACCAATGGATAACCATGTTCTTGAGGAGGGATCCAACTATCATGGATCTTCCCCTCACCTATGCATATGTAATAAAAGTGGATAAGCAACTCAATCCAAAAGGACAAATATTGCACCTATTCCCAACATCCTCCTAAATATGCTAGCAATAAATCCAATACTACCTGTAAATTAGAATGTCCCAATGCTAAAACATCTCCTAATAATAAATCAACTCCCTTTGCTCCATGCCTCTCAAAATCAAAATTTAGGATTTCTTAATTATGCTAGTAATGATGATATGCCACGTGATTATAACCAATCTATAGTCCCAATTATAACTAATGACAAGCAAACTTATAATCAAGAATCAGCCAAGCCTAAGATAGATATAATTTAAAGGATGGTCTAGAGGTTAATAAATGATTTCCTTAATTTTCAAAAATAAGTGGGTAATTCAATTAGTTTAAATTTAACCATGAATTTAACTTATTAGTGTAATTATAGACCCAATAATAGGCAAGCCATCTAAGTTGAGTCTCCATCTAATAAAATGCCTAAAAAATCAACATCATGGAGATCACCCTACCCAACTAGTGTCATGTACATAACATAGCCCAACATGGGGAACTTAACTGTATTAAGTTTTGTAATGTATTAAAAATCCTATAAAAATATATTAATGAATATGAGGTTGTCCCAAATAATTAGAATAACATAGGTCACCCTAATTCTAATTCATCCATATCACCCAATATAGCCATGGTTTTAGATACCCTACATTTTCTTAGTAAAGGGGAAAATGAAACTAAGGAAAATACCAATGAAATTCAGGTTGTGTATCAATATCATAAGGGAAATTATACTTTTAGGAGTAACACACACCAACCCTTAACCAACTCAATACCACCTAACAATATTACTACTCTTCCTGATCCAAAATCTAGAAATGATCCACCTCCACCAAAATTAGGTGATAATCAGCCCACAACTAGTAAGACAAGCTACAACATAGTGGAAGATATGAAAAATATAAAATCTAATATAACCCTCCATGAGTTGGCACAAATTACTAAACGTAGGGATTTACTCCTTAAGTCTCTTATAGACAAAAGCACTTAGCCCAAAAATAAGGTCACAACTAATACCAATGTTGTGATACATAAGGCCAAAATTGAAGTTCTACCCTCCTTACTAAAATTCCAAATATTTGGTAAGAATTTATAAAATTACCTAGTTGATTCATGTGCCTCATCCAATTTTATGCATGTCAGGATTTATAAATATCTAGGACTAGTCCCTATAAAATCAGATAAGGTAGTGTTCTAGTTAGACAAGTCTAAAGTTAAGGTTGTAGGATAATTTTTTAATTCTCATATGTAATTATAGGTTGAGTCAAGGATGTATTAGTTTATGGAAATAAAATTTGTCAAGATCCCAAAGTCATATGTAATGTTGATAAGTAGATAATGGTCCAGATCTCTTAATGGTTATATGGTAACAAACTTCTCCCATATGTGGATGCCATGGAGAGGAGTGGTGAATCAGACAAGTATTGATAGAGATCCAAGCATGTAGTTGATTATTATATAATATAATGTAGTCAATGAATAATTTAATTTTACCTCAATGGATTTAGGTGTCTATACTCTGACCACCAAACCAACAAGGAAGAAATAGCTCAACTGAGATCAAAGTTTAGGTGTGTGGTCTTTATATTTTGATGGAGCTCAATCTAACCAAGGATTGGGAGTAGTTATTTTATTTAGTATCATGGTGGTAAAAAAACATGTAGATATATTTTAATTCCACTATACTAATAACATATTAGAATATGAGGCATTGATCTTAGGATCATAGTTTATAGCCAAGTATGATGAATGTCAATTAAATGTATATGATGATTATAAATTAATCATTAATTAGGTAATGAATAAACTCCAATGTAAGATTTATCATTTTAAGAAGTATAAGCACTATGCTTGGGATTTGATCAAAACCTTTGATGCATTTAACATTATTTCCATTCATAGAATTGACAATGCCATGGCAAACTCACTTGTTATTTCTATTGCTAACCTTACACCTTTGTGGACCATAGATCTACAAAAAAAATCTATTGAATTGGTTTCATGTCCATTTGTGCTTAATAATTTGAATAATTTTCAAGTTTTTAATGATGATAAACACATTCTAGATTTCCTTTATAATTCTAATGCTTTTGACATGCAGGTGGTTGATGAAAATGAGAGGAGTGATCTGAATGAATAACATTATGATGTTGATGGATTTTTAAACCTTAAGTATAATCAAATTCTAAATGGAATGATATCATTAGAAAGGTTATTCAACTTATAAAATCTTATAGCTAGGCCTAAAATATTTTTTCCCCTATCAAAGGTCATAAGTTATTAACATGGGGATGCTTGATCAACCTCAAAAAATCACAGGAGGACCAAAATGTAGTGATGAATAAATGTGGAGTTTTAAAATAATGTTAATCCATTACCAATACATCATTTATTTGAATTATTTTGACCTAAAGGTGTTTAATCCTGGTGTCATAATGCATAATATTCCCTTGAAACCTAATAAGAAGTCATTCAGACAGTGCCAAAGACTAGTCAATCATATTCATGAGTTTTTCATCCTAAGAAAAGTTTAGAAGTTGTTGTCAACTGGTATAATCTTTCCTATACAACACTAAAATTGGGTATTTAATTTTGTAGCAGTCAAAAAAAAGAATAGATAAATCCATTTTTGTGTTGATTTTAGGAATTTAAATCAAGAATCAGATAAGGATAATTATCCACTACCATCCCTAGATGAAGTCATCCAAAAATTTAATGGATTTGAGATTATGTCTTTCGTAGATAGGTTCTTATGCTACAATAAAGTTTTATTTGACAAGTAAGAATTATATAAGATAGACTTTACCACAAAATGGGGCACATTTACTTATAATGAAATGTCCTTTTGTCTAATCAATGTTGGCACCACTTTCTAAAGAGCCATAGACATAGTATTTGAAGTGATGATTGCTAAGTGAATTATGGTGTATCTGGATGACTTAACATTTTTTTCCAAATGCATATCAGACCATTTAAAACACTTTCAAAAGATCCTTGAATGTTGTCATATGATTGGTGTTTCACTTAATCCAAAGAAATCTATTTTATGTAAAACTAAAGGTAAGATCCTTGGTCACATAATTAAGAAATAAGGTATGTCAATTGACCCTGATAGAGCCAATTCCATTTATAAAATTCAATTACCAAATAGTAAGAAGGAACTCAAATATTTTTGGTAAAATTAATTTTGTATGAAAATTATTTTTAGGTTTTTCTAAGATAACTAAACCATTGAATTCTTTGTTAAAAAAGGGAGCTAAATTTGAATCGATGCCTACCTCAAATAAATCCTTTCAAGAAATTAAAGATGCCATAATGCAGGACCCTATTTTGGTCAGCCTAGGTTACACAAAAAAATTCTACTTGTATTTATTTGCATCTTATCATACCATTTTTGTTGTCCTCACTTAGAAATTATAAGATGGAGATCATCCTAAAGCTTTCATGAGCACCAATTTGAAGGAAGCTAGATTAAAATACCCCATTTTGGATAAGCAAGCTTATGCACTTGTAAAGGTAGTAAATAAATTTAGACATTACATTCTAAGGAATAAAATTTATGTTATAGTTTCAGATCTTGTTGTCAAAATGATGATGGGTAGAATGAAATTGAAGAAATAATAGGACATTGGGCCTTAAAATTTCAAGAATATAACATTGAATTTAGGCTCATGAAGTTGGTTTGAGGTCAAGGTCTATCACAATTGATCTTGTTATTTTCATTGTCCAAAAAAATCACCTAAACTAAAGAATAGCCCATGGTATGACTCTATTATTCACTACTTATTGTATGGTGTTTCACTAGATGACATAAGATACAGAAAAGATCATTACAATTGAAGGCTACCCACTACATCTTGAATAAAGGTGTCATGTACCATAAAAATCATAAAGGGATTTTCCTAAGATGCTTAATAAAAGAGGAAGCACTAGATGTCATGACTTCTTTCCATGATAAATTAGGAAGTGGCCATCCTTATGGCACTATGATAGCCCACAACATCTCAAAGGCTAGTTATCATTGGTCAATGTTATTCAAGGATGTTCATATTCATGTGAGATCTTGTCACCACTATTAAATGTTTGAAAAAAGGGATAATCATGTTTTTATGCCTTTTTAACCAATAATTGATGAACATCCCCTTTCTCAATGGGGCCTAAAATTCATTAGAGTCATAAATCCAAACTCTTCAACTGGCCATAAATTCATTATTATAGTAATTGACTATTGTACAAGATAGGTTGAAGAAAAAAATCTAGAACAACACTATTGAGGAGGTGATTAGATTCCTTGAAGAGAACATTACAACCAAGTTTGTCACCCCTATGGAACTTGTGTGTGACAATGGGCCTACCTTCCAATCAACTGAATTGACTAAGTGGGCATATCAAAATAGAATTAAATTGAATTCCTATTTGAACTATTACCCATAGGGAAATGGTTTGGTTGAGTCTAAAAATAATAACTTTTTGAATGTCATTAATAAAATAGTAGAGGAGAACCCACAAAATTGGAATCTTCTAATCAAATATGATTTATGGGTCAAAAAAGACACAAAAAGAGTCTCAAGATCTCCCCTTTCATGTTAATTTATAATTTGGAACTAATATTTCCAATGACACTCAAGAGACACACATATGAGTCAATCAATGACTACATGAAGGAAAATGAAATGGGTCAATCTAGACAATTAGACCTAATTCATATGGATGATATGAGGGATGAAGACTTGAATAATTTTAGAAAACACCAAGTAGCCATGAAAATATGGTTTGATATAAAATCATAAGTCAAATGCTTTCATATTTTAGAATTTATTTTATTATGGGATAAAGCCCATGAAAATAAAGGTCATCATTATAAATTGAGTCTTGTTTGGATTGATCCCTATCATGTTATAGAATTATTAGGATAGAATTTATTTTGATTGAAATATCTACAAGGAAATGACCTACAACTACTAGTCAGAGATAGTTTCTGAAGAATTACTTCACATCTTCTCTATCCAATGCCATTTAAGAAAGAGAATCATGACATTTGTTGCATGTATATACTATACAATGTTTCATGCTTTCTTATTTTGGGTTTTATTTATGTTGTTCACTTATTTTATTTGATTTATTTTTCTATTCCTTTCCCCCTAAATATTTTGAGTTGATTTGTTTCACTCAATAATTTGGTGTCTTTTCAGTGTGTTCTTTCCTTAAAAAAAATTGACTGGGATTAATTACTTGCCATATTATGAGAAATAAATTATATTAGAGGTGGTATCTTAGCATGGTTATTTCAAATATCCTCTTGAAACCCATTAATTAAAATTTTGTCTATAAAATAAATCTTGCTAACAACTATCATTGCATCAAAAGTAGGTCTAAGAAGAAGTAGAAAATAGAACAACATTATGTTGAAATTGAGGTGTTCTTATTTTATTTTGGGTTGGTAACTTCAAATGGTGAGTAAGTGCATGAGATTCATTAAAATTATAGAAGTTAGATAGTAAGTAGTCATTATTGAACAACTACATAAACTAGAATAAATTCTTTAGTATATTTTTAAAATTCTAAAGGTTAATGATTCAAAATAGATATTGGGGATTTAAAACAGTTTTTTTCTTGTCTAAACCATCAATTGCACCTAATTAAAAATATAAATAAAATGGAAGCACTGATTTAGTTTGAATTTACCTTAGTAATCTAAATTTTTTGAGTCCATCATTATACCCATGGCTTGGTTTCCAAACCTCAATGGACATAATTTTAAAACCTTTTCAATGAAAATTTTGAAGGAAATGAAATAAAAATGCAATATCCAAGTCTCCCTTGAAAGGGTGATTTAGGCAATCTCCACCACAGGATTTCCATCCTTACTAATAATAGAGCAAGTCATTCATTAGGACTAGATGTATCTCTATTAGGGATATAGACACATGGTTGGTATTAAAAAAATTCCCATGGCATTCCCCCCCAAGCTAAATAACTAATGTTTTCCCTTTTAGAAGTTATGGTTGCCTAGATAGCCCTAAATAGTTTCATGTGAATTCAAGAGATATAAAAGAATCAATCACCTTTACACACATTGATGGTCTAAAACTGAATTAGAACTCATTATGACACATATTGAATCAAACTTTAGTACCTTCATATTTTTTATTTTATCAAACAAATTATTTATAGTTTGTGTTTGTTTTTCAGGTGTGAAGATTTACAATCTAGGTTCTGGATGTTGATACAATATTCTCCCAGAGGAATTCACCATCTATTGGGTCTAACACACCCAATCTTAAAAAAATTCATATAAGTACCCTCTTTTACTCAAGAGTCTGATCTTCTTCCCTTTGAGGAATTTGGTGGCTTATTTGGCTAAAGTTCTATGTTGGTTCTCTTTAAATAATATTAAGGTCTGAGATTCTACTCTTATCTTGATTTAATAAAATGGTCTTGTATCAACCTTAAAATGTCATTTTTTTAACTGCTAAGCGTAACCTTGGTTTGTGGAGTAGTGATGTTTAAAATTAGATAATATTTTATTTTGAAAACTCTTGCATTATTCACATCATTAGACCTAAATAATGAATACATCTAAGTTTTGAGCTCAAGTTGGGACTTGGTAATGGTGTATTTTAGTTTATTAACTAAGCCTTTATAATTTCCCATTATAAAGACTTAGTAAATTTTGAACTTTAGGCTTTGATGTAGTCAGTCGAGCTCTTAATATTTGTAGTCAAGTTTATTCTAATTGATAGTTGACTGTATGAAATCATGTTAAAACTTTGAAAATGCCTTTATTTTTTAAAAATCATTCTCGATTTTATGCATGTTTAGAATAACCTTGGAATAATATGTTATCCCAGTGTTTTGAGATTTAGTGTATAGGGATATGATTTCTAATCCTTCAAATTTATTCATTAAGCCTAGTCAATCAAAATAATTAGCTTTTTATTGAAAATTTTCAAATCCCTAGGGGTCCTGAGATCATGCCATTTAGTGCAATCTCAAGGACCTAGGAGGCCCTCAAAATATATATGGCCCCAAGCCTCTAGGTCACTAGGTTGATGCCATATGGAATCATCTTAGCAACCTAAGGACCTAAAAGTTGAGATATAAGCTAATGTCCCTAGGCCTTCAAGTCATCAGGTTGATGCCATGTGGCATCATCCTAACAACCTAGGGACCTAGAAGTTTAAATCGAAGCCAATGGCCTCAAGCCTCTAGGTCATTAGGATGATGCCATACGGAATCATCCTAACCACTTAGGGACCCATAGGGTAAATAGGAATATCAAGAATCCCTAAAGCCCTAAATAGTTGAGATTATTTTACATGGCACAATCCCACTCCTTTGGACCCCACAGATGGGATTATGTAGTGAAAGAACCTAAGGCCAAAAAAGTAGACAAGTGCACCTAGAGACATAAAGGAAAGATAAACATGGTCAAATAATATGTTAGGGAGACTACGGATGAGGTCCAAGTGGTAAATAAATCCCAAGGACATAAAACAAATATAGACCCAAACCATGTCAATCAGTCGAGTCATTATAAAAAGCACATGATTAAATTGAATGGCCCCTCAAAGCATCAAAATTCCTTGAGTTGAGTAAAAAATTTGAATAATCAATTGTGCTAAGAATCTTTTAGGGGAAACTTAAAATATGCTCAAAACTTTTTCCCTCGTTACATTTTGGTAGTAAATAAATAAATGTAAACTCCTAAGAAATTGACATATGGTGAATCTAAAATTTTAGGAAGGTTTGATTGGTCAAAGGAGGTATTTGGATCAAGCTAGTGACTTCTTGACATGAATATTCTCCCAAGTGGACCGAATAGAATAATCATTCAAATTATTTGGTCTAAAAGGGAGAAATGGTTGATCATTTCAATTAGACAAGTGTCACAACCATGGAAAAAAGATAAAATATAATTTAGATTTCCTTTTATAGTTGAGGGAATATTTTAATGGATTTTGTAATCACCCAAAAGTGGTATTTGAGTGATAAGAGTGCTACTTGAGATTACATGTCCCTAGATTATCCCTTGACTTATATTAGATCCTATTGCCACACTTATCTAGCCTTATTTTGGGCTACAAACATCCTTAATTAGACAAAAACTAGTCCCAGACCCTTATTTCCTGATCTTGGCCCTTCATACCTAGTGCTCTACTAGTTATAAACTAGCACCACATGGCACTAGTGTCCCTAAAATGGTGCTAATGTCATTTTCCCTATATTTTCCCAAACATATATATTTTCAAAACTAAAAATATTTAAGGTTGGTTTGGACATCTTTTATCATATGCACAAGCAATAGAATAAATATATACATTAATTTTATCCCTCTAACCATTAGATGGAAATAAAATGCAAAAGAAACATTTAAACATAGAAAAATTTGAGCACAATTATGGTTATCAATCTCTATTCTACCCTAATTCTACATACTACCATTTATAGTATCCCTAAGCTCAGATTTTCTAGATTCCAATCTCAAACACATTCAAGCCACTCAAGGCCACTATCATACAAGAATCACTTACACTTGCATTAGAACTTATATGGGGATAACTAAATTGGGATTCCTCCCTCCTTAGTGTATTAGTATCTATTAAAATCTCTTCACAGTGGGGTGTTGAGGATGTCCAGACTACCCTACTAATGAACACATTTTTTAGCTTATGCCCTAGTTATATGGAGGAGTAGGTTTTATATAATAAATTATTCATTAAAAGAAAAATACAAGGTTTCATTACTCATGTGCATGACCCCATAGATCTAGACACAGGTGTAATCAAAATCTCAAGGTAGTCCTGCACTGAGGACACTACTACCAATATGAAGACAATACCTCCACTTTTCCAATAATGGCACTACTATCTTGGCACTACTAATGAGGAGGGATTATGACACTAGGATCTATTTTATGACACTTAAACCAACTTCCATCTCATTTTATATCACCCAGATCATATGTATCAAGTGTTTTTAGCTAAGTCATTACTTACACTATTTATTACTATTTTTAGAAAAGTCAAATCTAGTCAATTTTATAAAAAATTAGTGGTTGTATTAATTCCATATTATTTAATTGATTTAATCTACTCAACTCTTTCATAAACATAGGATTTACATACACTAAGTCCTAAAAGGTTAAAACATTTGGTGAACCTGACTTACTTTGAATATTGCATAAACCCAGACCTTAGATAACCCTAGGGTTTACATTTCTAGTATTCAGATTTCAAATCCATACATATAATTTTATTTTATATAATCATGATAATAATGGTAGAATAATCATATCACTTTATGTTGTAAATTTTAATACTTTCATTTGCATGCTTGTTCCCTTTAATTTAGAATGAATTTAGAAAAGACATAAACACATGTATAGATGATGTTTTGTATCAATTACAGTGTATGTCATATTTCATTATATCACTAGAATATTATTATTATATTATGAATAATATAATTTATAAATAAACATTTATATACATATAGGATCTATTACATAAGATAACAACTATGTTCTATGTTTTAATGTCATCTTATACACAGGAAAGAATCTCCTTCTCTTCATCATCTCCATGAGGGTGATACCTAATTTCCCTTTAACCAAGTCCATGCTATCACTCCTCCATGAGATGAAGAAACCTATACCAATGTCATTAATACATATACTTAGCTTATTTACACATCTTCCCTATAGGGTGTGTGTCTACATGTTCAATTAGAAACAACTAGGGTTTGCACTTGTGAGACTCTAAGGGATAAAATTATCAGTATGAGTAAGCTAATATTATATTTATAAAATAAAAATCAATTATTAAGTGAATAGGTCACATTATTGTCAAATCACATTATATATATATATACACACACACACATATATATACACACACATATATATACACATATATATACATATATATATACATATATATATATATACATATATATATATACATATATATATATACATATATATATATACATATACATATATATATAGGCTTCATAATATGCTAGCATAAACCATATATATGTATCTACACTTAGCGAAGTTATGCCTAGCCCTCTTTCATATCAAAATCATAAATCACAAAAAAGTACATATAAAACTAGTGATTCAAAAAATAATTCAAAGATAAAATAAGAGTTCAAGTGAGGTACTAAGGTAAATGATTAAGCTAATTTGATCAACTTGCCTCATCTACACCCAATGAGGAGATCCAAATATTATTGTGCATATCATAGAATGCATGGGCACCACACCAATTCATGTTTAGCATTGAAAAATAAAATACAAAAGATAATGGGTACATATAACTCAAATAGTGACACATCATCCAAAAAACATACAATGGCACATGTACAATTCAAAAAGGGTTAAATTTATAAATAGTATAAAATGGTTACAAAATCACAACATAAAACAATAAAAGGTTCACAAAGCACAATTAGAGAAAGAAATAGTACAAAAAGCATAGGTAAAGCAATTAAAAGATACAAATCTACCTCTTCAAAATGAGTCTCAACATTCAAATCATTATGGGTTTTGTAAAAAATATCTACAATAATTTGATTATCATGGTCATGGTTTGGGTAAGCAGGCCTAAGGCATCACTACTCCTATTATAGTAGTCGATAATGTTGGTCAATAAGGTTTTGGATTTATTAAACATCCTAAGGTAAATCATTCATAGATATAGTTTATCAAGGCAACAAGTCCAGATACACATGAAATATTATATAAAGAGAAAAAACTTTAGTTTCAAATTCAAAATCATGCTAGGCCAACAAACATTTTCAAAAAAGGATTTCTATCAAAATAACCTCCAAAGCACCATGTGCTATAATAAGCATAGTTTCAAAGGGGAAATTCACAATCAATATTCAAAATCACAATTCAAAAATGCCAACTCCATAGTATGAGGTAATTCCCTCTCTCATTCTAGGTTATTATGATTATTATGGTTTTGATGATGAACAATACCTAGATTCATACTACAACACTATTGAACTCTAGCATAGAAATCACACTACACAAGAGATTACCATTCCTATTTTTGACACGGGTTATAGTGATAGTAAGTCTACAATGAGATTCATTGGTTAGTATTGTTCCTCCCTACTTGTACATACTTTCCTTATCTCTTGATCCTTGTACATAGTTCATTTTCATGTTTCTTTTACATAGCTTATCTCCAAAAAATACATAAACATTATAATATGTCAAAAAACATTAAAAAATCAAATATTACTTCAAAAACACAAAATTATAGATTATATGCATTTTTGTCTTTACATTTATTATATTTTCCAAACATTACATATGCTATCTATATTATTATAGTATTTTTTATCATACAAACATGCTTCACTTGTTCTTATCAAGTGCTACATATTTCTATAGCACTCAGGGCCACTACACTGATCCAAACTTTTAATTATCTACATGTTGGGGGCATTATATCTATACAGGCATCTTCACTTGACATGTTTTACCACTTTAGGGTACCATATACATAGTTTTGATTACCAATTTATATACTTCTATACTCTACATCCCATCTTTAACATTGTTATATCTTGATATTGATCATGTTACTCTTACTCAAAAAAATCATTGGTTATTACTACTTTAGAATTAGCATATGTACATCCTAGTTCTTACATATATTTTTATTATATATTCATGCATGCTTTCATTTATAGCATTCTTGGTTTAAATTTGATTAGATATCCATGCTTCTTCAATTCAAGGGCATTTCAATATGCCATTATTCTTTGGATCTATGACACTTCTATTTGTAGTATGTATGCTTTGGACATTTGCCCATGTCCTTGTGTGTGATTTCATAATTATCTAAGAATACATTTTATCATGTCCTTTTATTTATCTCTAATCCAACTTGCTTGTTTCTTGTGTATGTGGACATTTGAACATATCCTTATATGTCTTTTTTCTCAGATTTAGTGATGTATGCCCATGTCCCTTGTATTGTGGCCCCTTATCCTACTTTGCATGCCTCATATGTTTTGTATGTATTCTTTCTTATATGAATCATGTCCATGAAACTTGTACTTGCTTGTTACATATACAAATTTTTGATGCCATGATGGAATTCATGCATCTACCCTTCCTAATTGGGTGTTGTGACTGATATCATGCCCCATCTACCTAGGTAGCTACTTAGTTATTACTCAAATTTGATGTTATGTACATTGATTAAATAAATAATTATGAATTTTATACATGATATACATCTTACATTACATATTTATACTTATATTATCTTACATTCTGATGTTATGTATGCACACTATAATGGATTATTATGCAATTATCATATATGAATTAGTGAACATAAAATTTGTAGAGATTTTTATTTTGAGGAAAAATCTAGCATAGGTTCAAAAAATCCCATCAAAGGGGAATTAATAGGGTATTTTCAAAGATATCAAGCTATTATATTTTACTTACAATACATTTTTTAGCACACAGGTTCAGTTATAGAAAATCAGACATAAGTAAACATAGTGGGAAAATAGTGACCCAAAAAGTAGTACAATTGCACAAAATTTAGACCAAAGGAAACTTGCACCCAAATTAGGACATAAGAACCACATGGAAATAATATCTAAGATATGTTTATGCTATCTAGTAGCCTTATTTTTAGAAAAACCTAGATTGGCCAAAATAGTACAGTAGGTACAGTATAGGTTTGCATATATTTGGTTAGAGATTTATCAGTTATACTTAGTTTTGATCATATCCATATCACTTTACTCAAATTTTGGGCATCATTCATGGCATGACCATTCCCATATTTATTTTAGATAACTAGATATAGTTTGTTACAACTCAATATATAATCCATATGCTTAGATATCAAATTTGGGGGCATGTGCATGGAACATTATTTCCATATGCTCACTTACACAATGGTTGATCATATGGATTGAAAAATTCCATGTAATTATCTATTTTATATACACCTATTATCATATTATAGGTTACACACCAGTTTTATACCTTACTCCATCTACAGTGGTTGGCATTCCTAAGTGGCTTGAAATCACCTAATATACTCTAGTGGTTATAGAGCCTACATACATAGTTAAATATACTAATTTATACATTTATAGTAATTAATGTAGTTTAATTTTATATTTATCTATTACATATGGGTGGGAAATGATGGATGCATAACCTACTTGATTTCTTGAGCCAACTACATGAGAGGGTTGGACACACTATTAGTCTAATCCAAGTTATTCACTAATAATGATCCACCAACAGGGGTGGGCAATGATAGATTAAAAATGGAATTGATTTATTGATCCACCCACACATGATTATTGAGAAATTTATAATCTAAATCCAATATATTCACCAATTGAATGCTATAACACATGCACACACAGGTTATCACTAGGTTCATGCATTGGTTCACATACCCAGTGAGGTGTATTCATTCCTTTCCTCTTTCCCATCTTTTTACTCAATTTTAATTTTTTGCTCAATTTAGTATTCTAATATTTATATCTTTTAAGGACTGATTTATGTGTGCTTCATTTGTAGGACACGCATTGGAGCATCCTTCACATACTTAAACCTACCTTCACATAATCAAACCTAACTTCATAGGATTCACCTCCTAGGTAAGTCCAAGTATGCTTTTTTTTTTCCTTTATCCTAATCATTTCTCTTTGTTGAATTTATATAATATATGGGGGTAATGGTAATTTAATCACCTAAAAGTGGTATTTGAGTGCTAAGAGTGATACTTGAGATTAATACTGACCAAATTTTACCCTAGGTAAAATTAAGTCAACCCTATACATTTTCAAATTTTCATAAGGTCCCCTAGGTTTGAAAATGGTCACCATGATCATAAATTAAGTCAAGTATCATATTTTAGGGTCATATAACATGTTTAGTCTTTTTCATATTTGGCCATTTGTCTTAATGTCATCTTATGCCACGTTTTGGTCATTTTAATGAAATGAACAATTTTACACAAAAGTAAAAATGTGTCAAGAAGTAATATAATGTACCACATGCCATGTAAGTGTCAAGGATGGTTTTGAAAATAAAATTTTTTAGGTTCAACATAAAAATAAGAAGATCACCTACTAAGAGGGTAATCTTAGATGTTGTATGGACTAAGGTGACTCATCTAGCATGTTTAACAACTTAAGGAAGGTTTTTTAGATCCTCATATTTCATTTCCAGTCTTAGGTGGCTTCAAACAATCCAAAATTTTCAAAAATCAATTTTTATCTCCTATCACTCTCTTGGAAAAGTCAAAAAGGGTCAATGATTTTATTTTATTATGGATTAGAGAAGAAGATTTGGGGTGAGTTAACTTGGTGGATTTTATGGGTCCCTATGTACTTCTATTTTATTCTCATAATTTCAATATTGATGGTTTGTGATGTATGAAGAATCACTAAGATTTTTAATACCTTTAAACTACCTGTACAACCCCAACATCTCATTTTTTTCCCATCTGATTGCATTGGTCTACATGAACCAAGTAGTGTACATCGACTTGTAGAGTATATACACTCATTTCATGTTAATTCCAACCTCATATGTCACATGTAGACATGGAAGGATAGGCATAATTATCATTTTTCTATAAGTGAACACTATTAAGAGATATGAATAATTTTTTGGTAATTGTAGAGTTTCATCTTTCTATGAGTGGCTTCAGGATAATAATAACACACTTGTATTCAAACCCTAAAAGCATGGTGATTAGCTTTTCCATTAAAGGTTTTTACTCAAGAGAATCATTGATGGAAGGTAAAACCCATGACACTTGATACAGTCAAGTAACCCTAAAATAGGCATCTATAGGTTAATACTAGAAACCCAATCATGTTTAGACCTAAAAGAGAGACCAAGTCATGTTTGGAAACATTTGAGCTCATTTTAGCATCTCAAAACCAATTCATAGATCAAGAGAGAATCATAGTGTAAGGGGTGAGGCCATTACATATATCCAAACTTAGATGGGGAGGTGAAAAGTTGAATAAAATTTAAAAAATGGGTGTTTACCTTAACTTCTATAAAAAATGGATCCTACCCCATATAGTGTCATCTCATGATGGGGGTTTATGAGGTCTATGTAAGTCTAATGGTTTCATTCTTACAGCCTAAGACTAGAGATAACCTATGAACATGAGAGGAGGATGTTAGGTTAAGAGAGAATGATGGTGAGTGAGATATAAACCTAGTCAATATCCTAATGGAGATACTCAAACAACTATAGCTCCATTAGGCTAAAAGGAACTTGTAACATTGTAATGCAATAGTGAAACATATTGCATTGGTGATAGAGAGATGATAGCATGTGAAGGCATAAATGAATCTATATAGGTATGAAATTGTCATAGTGACTTTAAGAGGAACCAAAAGATTAAATTATAGTATCCAAACATGTATCACCACCTATATAAAATCTCATGATTCCCTTAATTGACACCTACAGTTTGACTTATGCTCACACTAGTTCATGTTAATGAAGGATGCAGTTTGGTTGGTAGACAAAGCTATAATATGCATGAACACTTAATAAATAATTATAATATCACACTTGATTTTATTTTTATTGGTGAATTAAATATAACATATATTTATGCAAGTTGGGCATGAACCTCAAACTCAGTCAACCAAAATCATGCACATAGTCATAGGCTTAGAAGCTAGTCTTGATATTTTGAGATTTTGAGGGTCTAAAAGTTTTATAGAGCTCTAAAAATTAGTATATAAGATCATAATGACTTCATTAATACCCTTATGGTCTCCTTCAGGTCAAACTAATAAATCAAGTGCTCTCTATATTGTCTGAAATTAGAGGCACTCCACAAGTAATGTAGCTATAGACCTAGTGCATCCATGGTGAAAATATGAAATGGAGAGTCTTAAGACACTATGGTAAGATGTATAGGGTTAAATTAGAGATGGATAAGTTTTTATAATCTCTTATATTCACTGTGATCACTCATAGGTGGTCATATACACAAATACACAGTCTATGCCTACTAGGCCTAAGAATTAGGCCTAAACCATCATGTGCCTAATGTCATTTATATGACCATATGATCTTCCCAAATAATTTTATATCCTTCATGGGATATTATAGGGTTGGTAAGACCCATTTTTTTCTAGAGAGAAACTCAAACTAGTCATTTTTGGCCTCAATTTGTCTCAAGGGTGTTCAAGATGAATAGTAAGAATTTGAGAACCATTTTCTTTCACTCATATCTATATAGATAATATGAATGGTGTCTTAAACACATAGGTATAGTTTATTTGGGTTCTATAATTGAAATTAGTTTAATTGGTTTGAAGGTTAAGGGCTTAACCTTTATGAATGATTTTTAAGAAACTAAATGACCTAAAACCCTCCCAAAATCATCATAACAACCTGTAGAGAAAGATATAGAGAGAAATACATCTAGAAGGGGTTAATTGACCTGGAAAGTGATTTGGATAAACTTTTCACTATCTCAATCTCCCTTCCACTCATTTGTTTCATATCATCACTTGTATGGACAGGTCAAATTCTATGTTTTCTATAAGATTTGAGTTGATTTAAATGTGTAGAAGAGAATGGATAGATAAAATTCATGGTATAAGGTGTGTGAAGATGTATTCTAACTCCTCAGACCCCATTCTCACCTCAGTGATGCATGTAAACCCCTCTGTTAATCTATTTGTTATAAGTAGTCTTGAATAGAATAGTGTTAGACAAGGTGATTGTCAAGTTGATTGTGAGAAGTGTGATATTGAATTTTCTTGAATTCTAAATGATAGACTAAAGGGAAAAAAAAATTTAATAAGATGTCTCACATATTTATAATGAATCTCCTTGAGTGTTTGAAAGTCGTATAAGTGACAAGTGTGAAATTTTAGGCCTAGAAGGCTAGTGAGTGACTACAATAAAGTGAGTGATAATTGGAAAAGAGAAGGTCATCTTTTGAGGGGTGTATAATGACTTAACAAATCATGTTTCCACCTTCTAAAGTTAGGGCACATGTGTTAGTAACTTCCAAGGTAGTTCTAGATTGTTAAGTGGATTCCTCTTCAAGATGGGTTGTTTCAAGAAGGATAATGAAGTATCCAAATGCCAAATTCAAGGAGATGTCATGTTTATGGTTGACACTTGTTCAAGGAAGCTTCATGACCTAATTTTTAACTCTTGTTGCATTGTAATTGGTTTTAAATACTTGAAACTTGGCATGGTGACTCTTCAATGTCATTCTTTATCTCTCCTCTCCTATGCTCTATATATTGAAGCCATTTTGACATTGTAAACTATCCATAATTTATATGGTAAAGTTTTGATGGTTTAACATTTTGTTTTTCCTTTGAATAAATATAGTTTACCCTTTGAAATTCTTGCCTATGTATGTCAAGTAATCAATTTGGATGACAAGTGATGAATGTTTTCTCCTTGATTCCATTCTACTCTTGTTTGCATTATGTGAGTAACATTTCTTCTAATAGGTCTCATGAAGTGTATATGTTTTTTAGGTGTATTTTTAAGTGTGAATGAGATTAGTAGTGTCTAAGATTAGACCTCTTAGTTACCCACCTTTGTAATTTCATGACAATCTTCCTCCATGTAAAAATGCTTATGCTAGAAGAATCTTGAGTTGAGATCAGTTTTAGTAATTTGTCTTCTTAGTGTAAATGCAAATATGTTTATGGAGATATCCTTGGTGTATCTACTCCTTTACTATAGGTCACTTTTATGTTTCATTCTTCCCTTTTCACCCCCAATAAGTGATTAGTATAGTGTATTATGTGAGCCTAAATAGATAGATGAAGGGAGCTAGCCCATAATATAGAGATCTACAGCTTGTAGTAACTTGCCTATATGCAAAGATATTTCTATGTTATTCCAAATTTGAGAAGGTCTAATTGACTTATTTACGATGAAAATTTGGGATATAATAGTTCTAGTATGTTTGATGGCACATGAATTCCAAGAAGGTTATTCAAGATGGATGATGGTCTTGACAACAAGAAGGTTGTAAGAGTATAATTCCTATAGTATCTAGTGACTCCAACAATTAAATCTTGGTGGCATACTAGTGCACTATTTCATGCCTAAGGTAAAAACAATATCTCTTACTAAAGTCATTCCTTTTAAATTCCAATAGCTTCCTCATTATTCATACAAAGTAAACATATTTTCTAACACCCATCCTTATCTAAAGAGATCATACGTTGCTCATAATACTATAAGAAATTTTTTGATTAGCCTAATCTAACAAATTCCTAAAGATACCATGGAAAGGAACCTACCTTTTATTTAAATCCTTACACCACTCCCTAGCCATCTCAAGTACATATAGTTTAGCATTTTTCATATTCATACATTCAATTGCACAAATCATATCAAGTGGTAGAACTATATATGGCTTAATCCTTCTTCAGAGTATTGGTATGTAGCAAACAATCCCATATAAGGGGTGTGGATACACGTTCAGTGAATCTTACACACACTAACCCCTCCCCTCTTTAAAAATTGGTCAAATAATAATGGAGTATAGGGTTTTAAAATAGAATATGCTCTACAAGGATCTCTATATACTTTCAATTGTCAAAACTTCATGAACAAGGTCACACAGACCTAGAAAATAAAACTTAGAAAGCTCAGATCCTCATGACAATAATGATAGAGGTGGACTAAGAATTAGTTCCACTCTTATCCAATTTCATCACTCCTATCCAATCATAAAATTAAGGTTAAATCTTATTTTTTGATAGTGTCCCAATCCTTCATAGTGAATATCAAACCCTATCTCAGTTGGATCAGCCAATTTCCAGGTAAGTCTTATTTTCTCCTTTTTATTACTATTTTAGAAAGGTCAAAATTTTAATCAATTTACATAAATTAGTATCTTAATTATTGCATATTTATTTACTAGTTTTACTACTCATACCCCTTAGCTAAATAAGGAATAATACACCAATATTCATAAAATTATTAAATCATTTGGTAAACCCGACTTACTTCATTTGTGCATAAAACCCTAGAAGCCTTAGGGTAAATTTCCTACTAATTTTTTTCTCTAGTTTTTTGATTTTTTACTTGCATAATAAAATAAAAAATTATCATTTAATTTTAAAATTTCATAGTAATTTTAAAATAAATTTCTTTCAAATCCTAGTTTTCCATACTAGGTCCCAGTATTTTCCCAGTAAATTTCAAATAATTTTCTAAAATTTTACTTACATATTAAAATCATAAATTCACATCAAAACTCAATAGTAATTCTCAAAAATATTTTTTTTCCAAACCCTAGTTGCATATACTACATCCCATTAAATCACAAATTTCCCTATAAATTTATGATTTTTTAGTTGCATATCTAACTCAAAAATTCACTTTTAATTTCAAATTTTCATATTAAATCTCAAATTAATTTTTAAAAACCCTAGTTGCATCTACGTGGTCCTATTTCTTTTTGAGATATCACCTAACATTCTAAAAATTAGATTTCAAAAAAATGGATCTCACTTATTTACAATTTTTTCTTACATTTCTTACAAAAAACAAGGAGACCATCATTGGTCCTATCATGTACATGAATGATGAAGTTTATCATATGTTAGTAAAAAGATTCATTCTTTGCATTTCATGTTTACTTTTCATAATATGGGATGATATTAAGAGAGTTATTATTAAAAATGTTAAGATACCTCTTGCCTCACCATCTAGGTTATGTCATTCCTACACCACACACTCTAGTTATCATGTTGATGTATATTACTTACTAACTTACATAGATTAATCTATCAACACTAACTAATATTTAGCACTTGTGTATTTCTTAGCATATACCTATTCTTCTACTAACATGTCTTGCATACTTTCCCTCTTGCTTTGATTATTTAGATGCAATTTTATTTCCAATTATTACATGCTTTCTTTCTTGCTTTGCATAGCTAGATATGATTTCATATATTAGTTCTTAAATGTCTCTTGTATGTGCCTTAGGACATTTTTGAATGTCCTTTACTTCTATTCTTGTGTGTACCTTAGGACATTTGCTGAGGTCCTTTGCCTGTACTATTTTATGTGATTGTGGTTTCCATGCCAACATTGCTTATTTCAATTAAATGTGTATGTGGCATTTATACATGCCTTTTATGCTTTCCTTATAGTATGAGTGACATATGCCCATGTCCCTTGTTTTTTTTTCCCCTTGGCCACCCTTGTATTCTTCTTACTTCTTGCCTTGGGTGTTTTTTCTTGTTTGCTTCTCATTATTTGTAATGTCATGATCCACATCATGCATTATTCTTGATTTCTTTGATGCCATGATGGACATCATTCTCCATCCCTACATGAAAACTAAAAACTAACTAGACTTCCTCTCTCAATACAAACCATGCTATATCTTGAGATATTTTATCGATTTTCATTGCTATATCATGTATTTTTGTAGCATAACACACTTGTAGGGATTTTTTTATGAGGGTATTCGTTATAGGGTCTTCATTCCTACCCTTAGAAGAGGGGGAAATAAACAAAGGTTTTATCATAGAGATTAAATCTCTTAATAATCAAAACAATAGCATTTAAAACACCTAGAATAGCAACTAGACTTCAAACCAATCAGAACAAACCAAGTAGATTGAAAATGATAGAATAGTTACCAGATTTGACCTAGGACAATAGTGCTAATATTAAACTATAGAACTAGTGCCACTATTGTCCATTTGTGGTGCTTCTATATAAACAACAAAAAAACTAGACTTTTCAAAAGTAGGTAGAAAATTAGGTTCAATTACAGTTTTACATAGCCATACTAGTTCAGAATCAATAGTTTTTAGTACACTTTTGCTTAGAGAATAAAAATTTATGGTAATTATGAATGGAATGATGGCTCTCACTTCTAGTTTCATATATGATAGTTGGTATAACTTCTAGATTAGAATCCATGTTTTAGACACTAGTGGTTGGGGCAATGTGCACAACACATTTATCTTATTTTCTTTCTAAGTTCAGCATTACCCAAACATTCTCAATAGTTATATGCCTTATTCCATATATAGGTGGTTGGCATCATTTTGGAGTGTATTTCATACAATCCTAACCTTCACATATTGAAGTGGCTTTCATACAAGCATAGTGCACTAGTTTTAGAGTGCCTTTCATACAAGCCTAATATCCATCTTTTAGAGTGGCCAAGAGTGGCCTAGTTTCTAGCATACATTTGGATATCCATTACAACATTGTTATATTATACATAATTCATGGGCTTCAATATCCATATCATATGACACACATTTCATACTGGTATTAGTTCATAGCTTCACTTCATGGGGCAATGATGGAGCCAAAGGACTAGCTAGCCTTTGTATTCTTGAGCCATTATATTTAGAAGGATTAGACACATAGTTTAGACATAGATTAACACACATATGATCACATTTCTTCACTTAGTGGATGATGATGGAGCCAAAGGGTCAACCTTTGTATTCTTGATCCACTTCCAAGGAATAGAGCACTCAGCTCTGTTCATGATATTACTCTTGGTACAGCATCATCTAGTATTACTCAACATTACTCAACATCACTCAACATCATAATAGGTTTTGTATTTGTCCATGTACCTAGTGAGGTGTATTCATTCCTTTCTCTTACTCTCTCTTACCCAGCTTTATATATTCTTATTTTAGATATATTGTATCTTGTAAAAACTAATCTACTCTTTATTTTCTTTTATAGTTTCATACTTCATATTGTGCTCTCTATATGCACAAATAGCATCACATAGCTTCATGATCTTCACCCTTGTAAGTAATTTTAGGTAAACTTTCTATTTCTCCTTTATCTTATTATTTCACTTTTCTGCACCATTAGAATAAAGTGGGGGCAAATGTAGTCATAAAAAATGGAAAAATTAGTAACCTGCGTGTGACTAATGACACCCAACCTTTAGGTCCCTCATACTTCCTCTCATGACCCTCATAGGCACCTTTTCACTAATTCCCATTCATCTAGAACCTTCTAGACTTGATACCAACTAAGCTAGACCCCTTTTTCCATGACTAATCCATCCCCCTAGGTCTCGTCTACTTAGGACAATATCACCACACTAGGACTATAGCACTGGTGTCACTCCTATCCACTTGCAGTTCCCTTATCCAAGTGTAATTTTGTGCCTAATGGTTTGTTCTTTCTAGTTCCCCATCCTTTTCCTTTTTGTCTTAATGTGAGCACATTCAAACCATGACCAATAGATCCCTCTAAAATCACATTTAAAGATAATTTAGAAAGGGTTGGCAAATATCACTAAGCAAGAAAGAATACAAGTAAGATTGTTCAAGCAATCTTCTCTATTCTCTACATACATTTAGCCAATATATTTATAATCTTAATAAAATACTTACACCAGTCCCTAGCCATCTCAAGTATATCCAATTTAGAATTTTGCATATTCATACACTCAGTTTCATAAAGCACATCAAGTAGGAGAACTATATATGGCTTGATCCCTCTTTAGATTATTGGTATGTAGGTAGCATGCCCACAAAATGGGTGTGGATACACATTCATTGAATCATATACACATTAACCCCCCTCTTTTGAAATTGGTCAAAGCACAATGGAGTATAGGGTACTCTATAGGGAGCTCTATATACTTATAGTTACCAAAACTTCATGGATAAGGTCACATAGACCTGGTGAACAAAACCCAAAAAGCTCAGATCCTCAGGATAATAGTGGTAGAGGTGGACTAGAGTGTCAATGCCACTCCTATTCACTTTCAGTGCTCCTATCCAATCATAAAATGAAGGTTAGATCTTAGTTTATGACAATGTCCTAGTCTTGTAAAGTCAATATCAGACCTTATCTCAGTTTGATTATCCAATTTCTAGCTAAGTCTTATTTTATCCATCTTATTACTATTTTTAGAAAGGTCAAAATTACAATCCAATTTACACAAATTAGTATCTTAATTATTTCATATTTATTTACTAATTTTACTACTCATACCCTTTAACTAAATTAGGAATAATACACCAATATTCCAAAAATTGTTAAAATAATTTCAATGGCTATATTCCTCTAATACTTTCTCACTATTATGGAATTCCCATATCTATCCTCAAAAGTGTTCCCTCATACATTGGTGAGACTACCATTACCCCTATTAAACATATTTCAAACATTGATAACTTCTACAGTATACATCATATCATTGAGGAGAACACAGAAATTAGGTTTTTAGTTGTCTCTTTCAAGGGGAAATATCTTGATTGGTATGGTATATTGTCCCCTAAATAAATCACCACATGGGATGAGTTGGGTGATGCTTTAAGGAGAAGATTTGAGGATAAGACTGACTACTTATCAATTATTGAGTAGCTGACCAACATAAGGAAAGTACCTTAAGAAGATATAATAGACTTCAACAAAAGGTTTCAAAAGACATGGGATAGGATCCCAATCTTGATAAGGCCTACTACTCATCATGCATTCCTTTATTATCTTAAGGCTTTTGATAGTGATATCTCTATGATGATATAATATATGGGAGGGATCACATTTCATAATGCCTTTGAAGTGGCCATTAAGGCTAAGAATTATTTGATTAATGTGGGGAATGTTTCCCCAAGACCTCCCATACCTCTATTCCTTAATTTTTAAACCCTTACACCTATTATTTCTCCCATTCCTATACCAAAACACAAGTTTGTTTCCCCTAGTCAGCCAAGCAAATCTAATGAGGTAAAATATAATGAGATCTCTTTAACAAAAGATTTTAGGTCTCGAAAGGATCATACAATAGTAGTAGGTGATTCCTTTCCAAATCCACTATCAATACAATTATTCCTACCCAAACTATCAAGGTAATATGCTACCCTTTCAAGGTCATCCTCAAGGTCAAGGATAGCTAGTTCAATCAAATTCATATAATGGTTATAATCTCAATGCTGCCTCCACCTCAAAATCATTAGTTACTACTAAAAATAACCTTGTTTAGGAGAATGGTGGTTATCATTCATGTAATTAGCCTCATGATCCATTTACCTATGTCAATGAGTCCTTCAATCAAGCTTTCATGGAAAATTTGGGAACAATTCCAACCATGAATCAAGATGAGGTACCTAATAGAGGATAACAATGAAAACAGTGCTCAATTTTGGTCTAATTTTATCAATTGGCATCAAGATGACTCATGTGTTATGAATTACTAATGGAATTCAAGCAAAGACTCAAGTCCTATAGCTAAAAACACAAGGGCAAAGAGAAAGACAATTGAAGAGGTTTAAGGGGTTGGTAATGATTCATCAATGAATGTTAAAACATCTCAAAGGGAAGGTATGTCTAATGTAGTCCCAAATGCACAAATAGATAAAATAATTAATAATGCTAAGATTCCTTTCACACTTCAAAATTTTCAAGTTGTGAGCAACACCACTCCTACTAGTAGACAAGATAAGGTTAGTGGCTCTTTCATTAACATTATAGAGCAAATGAATAAAGCTCATGTGAATGTATTAATGTGGGATATACTTTAAATACCTAGACAAGCATACCTACTCCAAGAAGATTTGTCCAAGATCAAAATGATAACCAAGTTACTTAGTGGAAATGAGGTAGCCTTAACAAACACGTTGAATCCTAGTGAGAGACAGCCAAACAAATTTGAGAAACTAGAAAAACCTCCTCCTTTCTATATCTCTATCATCATGGGAGATGTTTTATTTCATAATTGTTTTATTAATAGTAGAGTAAGTACTTGTGTCATTCCAAATCAATTGGTTGATAACTTGAACTTGAAGTATGAGCCTCATTCCAAGGGAGTGCTATAATTAGATGATATAGCTACGAAGGCAATTGGCATAATCAAAGGTTTGAAACTTGTTATTCATGCTTATCCTAATTTTACCATTTATAAAGATGTTATGGTTTTGTATGTGCCACCTTATTTTTCCCTTTGTTTATCAAGAGAGTTTACTGTTAATATTAGAATATACTTGACTTCATATTAGTCTTATATGTAATTTAGGACTAGGTATGGTGTTAAGGTGTCAATCAAAACTAAACCTATATCTAGTTTTCATGTATATCCACGTGTGACTTATATATATATATATATATATAACATGAATTGTAATATCAGTGATGAATAAGGTCACCCTAGTGATCAACAACCTCTAACACTTCTTGATGGCATAACTAACTTGTACTTTGATGAGTGGGGAACTGATCAGTATATATTTGAAAAAAATGGTTATGGTACATACATCCTCCATTAAGAGTATGATGGATCTCTTGAGGTAGATTCTAATGAAACTCTAGAACAAGTCACATGGGGAAACTACCTTTTGCACATGGATGATGATGTTTATGTCCTAGTTATAACAAATCATAATAGCCCTAGTGAGCATTCAGTTCTACTTTCCAAAGAAAAAAAAGTGCATGAGAATGAACCTGAAGAAGAATTAGATGATATGTGGTAAAAATTCAATGCCATAGTATAGGAGTTTGAGTAGGTAATAACGTTTGTAACTCTTCAAAAGTAATATAGACCTAATGATGAGGTTAACCATGTATGTAATGAGCACAAGGAAGAGATTGGGTTCTCTACCAAGAAAGAAAATAATTTCATAGATAATGAAGTGTTTGATGAGAAAAAATAAGACTACTTTGATGACTCCCAATAGTAGACATATCATGATTCAAATACATTTCAAGTTTAAAAGGATTTGATGATTCCTAATGATCATATCGAGTCATGTCAAATGGACATGTTAAAGGAAAAGCAAGATTTAAAGTCAAACAAGATTTTAGGAGGGATAGATAGATTGTTCATGAGAGTTTTAAGTGACACACTTTTTGTTAATATAAGCTCAAAATATGGTAAGTCATTTGACTATCTCCATAAGCAAGTTTTCATTGACAAGCATTCATTCTATGATGGTTTATTTTCATGGAGCAATGATTTTAGAAGCATTATCTTTGACCCTTATTAAATCAATGAATAGTTTTATTTCACCTCAAGTGTTTTGAGGTCTTGTATATATTAGGATAGGTGTGTTTTTTCCTTTGAGTTTTTTGTGTGATTTTTCCTAAGTGCTTAGAGAGTACAAATGTGTGTCTTGGTGTCTTGTTTTGTGTGTTTGTTCTTATTTTATTTTGTGTGATTTTGGTGTCTTTTAAAATGCATATCAATTTAATTACAATATATGGGTCACTCCATTTCACAAGGATAAAATAATACAATAGGTCCTTACCATAGCAAGCATGCAACCCCCTAGAAATCACTAAAATGTTGATCAAATTTTACCCTAGGTCAAACAAAGTCAACCCCCCTACATTTTCAAACTTTCATAAGGTCCCCTAAGCTTGAAAATGGTAACCATGATCCTAAATGAGGTCAAGTATCACCTTTCATGGTCATAAAACAAGCTTATTCTTTATCACATTTGGTCATTTATCTTAATGTCATCTTTTGGTCATTTTAATGAAATGTACAATTTTTCATAAAAGGAAAATGTGTCAAGAAATTATCTAACATACCACATGTCAGGGAAGTGTCATGGATAGTTTTAAAAATGAAATTTTATAGGTTAAATATAAACAAATAAGATCACTTGTAAAAGGATTAATTTTAAAACATAGATTGATCCAAGCTTGGCATGAACCTCAAACTCAATCAACCAAAATCCTACACATAGTCATAGGCCTAGAAGTTAGTCTTGAGAGTTTGATTTGTTGATGGCTCTATAAGTGTGATCTAGATCTGAAACTTATTACATAAGGTCATCACAACTTAAGGAAGACCCCCATGGTTTCTTTTAGGTCAAACTAATAGAGGAAGTGTTCTCTATTTTATCTCAAACTAGAGGCACTCCACAAGAAATGTAATTATAAACCTAGTGCATCCATAGTTAAAGGATGAAATATAAAGTCTTAAGGAACTATGGTAAGATATATAGGGTTGAATTATATATGGATAATTTTTGAAAATATCTTACATTCATTGTGATCACTCACAAGTTGTCATATACTCAAATACATAGTTTATGCCTACTACACCTAAGAATTCAGCATGAACCATCAAGTGCATAATGTCATTCATATGACCATATTATCTTACCAAAAAAATTTAGAGCCTTCATGGGAGAGTATAGGGTTTTTAAGACCCATTGGTTTGTAGAGATCAACTCAAATTGGACATTTTTGTCCTAAATTTGTCTTAGGGTGTTTAAGATGCATAGTAAGAATTTGAGAGCCATTTTATTTCATTCATATCTATATTGACAATATGCATGGTGTCTCAAGAAATTATGGATAGTTTATGGGGTTTTTATACTTGTACTTAGTGTAATTTTTTTGAATTTTAAGGGCTTAACCTTTATAAATCATTGTTAAGAAACTAAATGACCTAAAACCCTCATAACAACCTGATGAGAAATATATAGAGAACAATACATCCTTAAGGGGTAAATTGACATGGAAAGTGATTTGGATAAATTTGGCACTCTCTCAATCTCCCTAGTACTTAATTTTTTTGTAACATCACTTGTACAAATAGGTCAATATCTATGTTTTCTATAGGATTTGAGGTGATTTGAAGGTGTATAAGGGAATGGATAGGTGAAAGTGATGGTATAAGGTGTGTGAAGATGTATTATAACTCCTCATACCCAATTATCACCTCATTGATGCATGTAAACCCCTTTGCTAATTTGGTTGTTGTAGGAAATATTAATTATAATAGTGTTAAACAAGGTGACCCTCAAGTTGATTGTGAGAAGTGTGATATTAGATTTTATTGAATTCTATATAATAGACCAGAGGAAAAAGAGGTTTTGATAAGGTGTCTCACATCTCTACAACAAAATTCCTTGAGTGTGTGCAAGTCATCTAAGTGACAAGAGTGAAAGTCTAGTCCTAGAGGGCTAGTGAGTGCCTGCAAGAAAGTGAATGACAATTAGCAAAGACAAGGTCATTAGTTGAAGGGTGTATAATGAATTAAAAAATCATGTTTCCACCTTCTCAGGTTAGGGTACATATGTCAACAACTTCCAATGTATTTTTATATTTTAAAGTGGATTCCTCTTCAAGAAGGGTAGTTTCAAGAAGGATAACGAAGTGCCCATACACCAAATTCAAGGAGATGTCATGTTTATGATTGATACTTCTTCAAGTAATCTTCATGACCTTATCTATAACTCATTATCTTGCATTGTAACTATTTTTCAATACTTGACCCTTGGCATGGTGACTCTTCAACATCACTTTTTCTCTTTCCTCTCCTATGCTCTATATATTAAAGCCATTTTGGCATTATAAACTATCCATAATTGGTATGGTGAAGGCCTATTAGTTTGACATCTTTTTTTTCCTTTTAATAAATTTCTAAATCTATTTTATCCTCTAAAATTCTTTCCTAGGTATGTCAAGTAGTCCATTTGGATGACAAGTGATGAATGTTTTCCCCTTGCTTCCATTCTGCTCTTGTATGCATTATGTGAGTAACATTTCTTATAATAGGTATCATGAAGTTTATATGATTTTTAGGTATATTATAAATTGTGAAATATTTTAGCATTGTATAATATTAAACCTCCTAGTTACCCACCTTTTGAATTGCATGGAAAACTACCTTCATGTTGAAACACTTATGTTATAAGAATCTTGAGTTGAGATCAGTTTTAGTAGTCTACCAAGTATGTTTATGGACATATCCTTGATGTATCACCTCCATTAGTGTAAATTTATTTTATGTTTCCTTATTCCCTTTTCACCCCCTACAAGTTATTAGTCTAGTGTAATGTGTGAGCCTAAATAGATATATCAAGGAATCTAGCCCATAATCTAGAGATCTATCTCTTGTAACAATTGGCCTATATGTAGAGATAGTTCCATGTTATCCCAAATTTGAGAAGGTCTGATTGACTTATCTAGGGTGAAAATTTGGGCTATAATAATTATCTATCCTTATCATATTCATAGACCTATCCTAGATCATATTATCACACTTATTCAACCTTCGTGTGGGCCATAAGCATCCTCAGTCAGACCCAAAGCATTTTCCAACTCTCATTTACTAATCCTATCCCTTCATGCCTTGTGTTCTTCCAGTTGGACACTAGCACCATAATAAGGACACTAGTTCCACATGGTGTTAGTGTCCCCAAATTGGTGCTAATGTCTTTTGCCCTATATTTTCCCAAATGGATATCTTTTCAAAACTATAACTTCTTAAGGTTGGCCCAAACATCTTTCATCATCCACACAAGCAATAAAATAGTATAATACATGAATTTTAGCCCTATAACTTTTATCAACCCAAGTTGTACCCTATGAAGTATATTTTTTAGTTCTCTTTCAAACTTGGACTAACATTAGATTTATCTACAGCTTTTGGGTTACCTATAACTAGACCAAACCTCTCGATTATGAGGCTACCTCTTCTAATGTATCAATTTAGAATATTTTTCCTAAACCTATTTTTCTTTTGGGGTGAAAAGAGTAATAAAGATAACCTAAAGGGAAAAATTGTACTAGTGACAGTGACGCACTTAAATGATTCATCCACTCAATCTTGTACTCCTAACAACACTAGTGAACCAGAAATGGACTAAAGCATTATATCCAAAACTCTTAAGCAATAATGTTTCATATAAAGGTATTGATGTATGAATATAACTTGGATTTAAATGGAGAGAGGCCTATCCTAAGGCACTTTCTACTAGATTACACTCCAAACAGGGTCACCAAACTTTGACACTTCAAACAACTTGCATAAGATAACTAATTAGCATATAGGTGTGACAAGGACATGCTAAGGGAGATTTATACCACTTATACACATTTGAATGAGGATAAACACACTATAAGCCAATAATGGAGTAAATACAATAACTTATTCATTATTTTAAGACATCTATCAAGTATAAAACTTGGTAGATCTTCATCATACCCAGGTGAGGGATCATATTTAATGCCTAAAGGCCTAAATATATATAGCAGAAAGAGGAGAGAAGAAGAAGGAAAATGGCATGGAGAAGAGAAGAAAAGGCATCAATGACCATCATTAACTCAAGCATTAATTCAGTTACAAATAGTCCTCCAAAAAACTCTCCATGTTTGATGCTCTTGCATGATTATTTATGTATTGAGATGAGGTAGTTGAGGAAGTGGTTGATTTATTAAACCTTGTTTTGATTCATTTTATGCCTTTATTTTGTCAAATAACTCATGTATTGGTAGTTATTTAAGGATTAATTATGTATTGATTCCCACTAAAGGGTTAGTTATGTAATTATTTCCACTTAAGTATCTAGTATATATGAATTGATTAATTTTCATTAACTCATTCAATGGTCTCTACACCAACTTTCATGTCTCCTTGTTTGACCAAGTAGGTATACTAGGCCAATTAGGCCTAGTAGCCTAACTCTTGGTACTTTATGGCCATGAAATCCTAAATGAAACCTTGGGAACCTATGAAAAAATGAGTATTAGGCCTGAATAAATGCTACATACCATGATATAAGTATTTCTAAGCAAGAAACACTTGCAACCTTACCAAACTAGGTGACTAGGTCACTTTGTCCTTCACTCCTACAGACTGGTTGATTATAATAGGCTCACAGAGGCATTTTCAAGTAGATCCTTAGGAATCCAATGTCTTTATAAGGTGAATCAAGTTCCAAACAAACATTTCCAATGGTTGGCATCTTGTTAAATTGCATTCTACCTCTCTTTCTACTCTTTTTCCCCAAAAAACACTATTTTATGATAGATGCATATAGTTTTACAATAAAAAATACTATTTTTAGGACCCTCTCAAATTAAATTCATGATTTAAGTGTTTCTATGGTGATTCATTAGTATTTGGGTGCAAAAATATTCAATTTTCTCAAGACTAGTTTGTAGTAGGGTTTAGGGAGGGTTTCAGAGGTCCACCATCTTAACGATGGTTCATAAAGTATGGAACTCAAAACCAAAAATTATTGACATAGATATTTATTCCACATACCCCTTCAACTTTCTTAAGAATCTTGGGTTCCCATGAAAAAGGTGTGTCAAGATATGAACATAGAGAATTGAACTATGAGCTTTTTGCAAGCATTCCAGACCTATTTATAGTCTTAGCAATGATTCATAAAATTATATCCCTACATCAAAATATTTTATCCATTAATATTAAGTACATAATATTACTCAAATCTTGGTAATATCATTTTCCATAAGTATCTTTGTGGTGAAATATCCAAGCATCTAAATAAGTGGATCAAACTAGTTGTGTAGACTGTGTAGTTCAAGATGGTTTTTGAGACTAAAATTGACCTTCCCCTATTTTAATATGATTTAAACATCACATTTATGACCTTAAATAACTTCTCAAACCTTATCATTATCTCATTTTTCTTGGTAAAGTCTGCTTATGCTTCCATGGTGGTGTGGGTCTTTTAGGCCTCAAAACTAGTTTTTAGGCCTAAAAGGCCTTTAATAAGTTTTGGAGGTTTAAGGAAACTATAGGTAATATTAGGGGTTAAAAATAATCATATAATATTATTTAAATTTTTTCTAATCTTATACAACTATCTTTAGATACTTAAAACCCCTTATATTTCTATGGTTTCATAAGACTACCTATAGGGTTACACTGTCAATCTGTGTATTTAAGAAACAGAGGTCTAAAAGTCCTTTCTCCATCAAAGACAAAAGTTTTGTATTTTTAAAATTATAAATAATTATCTCAGGGTGATAAAAAAAATTCTACCCCAAGGTTACCTTATGCTCTGTATACCTTGATTCCTCTACCTTAGGGTTTCAAATAGTCACAGCTTATATAGCCCTTAATGATTGAGTTTTGTGCTTCTCATAATTAAATTAAGTTGTTTTTAATAATTAGATGTTTATATACCATTATAAACTTACCTTATCTATTTTATGTCTTCAAAACCAATCAAGATACATAGATTCTACCAATGTTAGTGCACAAGCCTGTTTTAGGTCTATCTTCTTAAACTAGCCCTCAAGGGCATGTTGTCTTAAAATCTAAGTTTTACCTACCTTATATAGTACTTTAAGATACTTAAATTTATATTTTATTATCTCAATACCTTTTATTAATTCCCAACTATCTATATTTCCCTCAAACTTCTCAATAGCTCATTTGGTATCATGAATGATTATTAGTTGACTAGTCAATCTCTGTGATAGAATAGTGAATCCTTTCACTGATTATCCAACCTTTATAATGGAATTAGTCTATTTACACACTTATAATTACTATTTTTAACAAATTTTAAGGTGTGACCAAACTTGTATAAGCTCTAAAACCTTAAATTTCCCAAAATTGTTGTAAGTGTTGACTATATCTATAAGGTTTTCTTAGGCTTAAACTATCCAAATTGTGTCTTGATTATTTAAAATTCAATGGAAAGGTATGAATGTTTTAAGAGTGTTGAGTCATGAAAAAACCACCCTAAAATGGACCTCACTCCTCTCAATATTCCATAGTCCTTAGTATCCTTCAATCTAAGAAAGGGCTCTTAAGAACAAGTGGACTATAGCTTCCCCTTTTGACTATGTTTTTATATTAAAATAATTTACCATGCTCATTAGGATTTCTACTATAGTATTTTAAATTGAGTGAATCTCTTGAAAAGGTTTAAAATATTTCTTATATCCTTGACCAACGCCTCAACCTACTTACCTTGTTAATAATATGCAATACCATACATGTAAGTATCCTTGGGAATGGTTGTGTGTGTGTTTTGGGTTGAGACCTCACTATCAATTTCCCTCATATATTTAAATTTATTATATTTATTATTAGGTTTAACATCTAATGTTTTATATATCATAATTTCACCTCTAATTCAATTCACAATACTGAGCTTGCTCTACTTACCTATATACCTATATTAGGCTAGTTGTAGCCTCTCTTGAGGTGTTTCATGAGCTATAAAAGCCTTGAACTTATATTCCATTGATTTACCTCATTGATATTATCATAATCATTCCAACCATGAACTTAGTCTCTCAACTAGCCTTTAATAACTTATATAGATATCAAAACTACCAATAGTACTTGTTGGTTATAGATATTGATTTGTAGTCTATATGTATCTTAGAAGACACTGACTGTGTATGATATTTTGACCCTTGTATGGACTTGTGTCCAATTTTTAGGTCTTGAACTTGACACCAATAGAGCTCCTAAGTCTCGTTAATGATCTTGCCTTTCCTTGAAGTTATTATTGAGTTAAACTCTCCCCTCAAACATCCAAGTTTTTCCTTGTTTGAATTTTTTAGTTTCACCTCTTCTTAGCATGGTCGTAGGTGATCATTATGTATTTTGTATGGATAGAGGTAAAACTTATATGTTAAAAGACCTTGAGAAGATCACTAACATGACTATGATATCCTTTTCAATAATGTCATTATGATAACGAACCTTATTATTCTTGTATTAAATGATGTAGGTTCATGATCTCATGAAGTAGACCTCAGATGCATCTTGACTATATTTACCCTAGCTGTAGTGGTGATTCACCCCTTTAAGCAGTGTTTGAAGTTAAAACTTACTTTCATGACCATGATGGTTCCCAAACACTCTTGAATCCTCTTTGATAGTGGATCCATGAGGTGAATGTGAATAAATAGGTAGTGATATGTGTATGGATGATGGGATATATGAAACTAATAATGGATTAGAATGACAAGCTTATACATTAGTGAATGATAGTGACAAAGACTATGCAAATGTAATGAAACATGATGGAGTGAAAATGAAACATTAATCCAATATCTAGATATTCATAAAGGATCTTAGGGAAGCATACCCATATGTTTTAACTAGATGCATCATTTTGGAGGTCTTTGAACTGGCATACACTATTAAAAGTGAAACCTAGGAATATCCAAACTACCTTAACAAATGTTAAGTTTCCTTAACATCTTTTAAACTAAGACTTGAGGGTGTTGAGGGTAGATTGATGGTTTCTAATCCATGATACTTTGTGTAAATTTGAATAACTTTAATGAAGGAAACTTTCTATGAATGAAACACTACAAACAATGTCTCAATGAATATTTACACCCTTGGATCCATCATGAACCTTATAACCATCCTCAACTTGATTCCAGACTACAAATTTGGTATTTTATGTCTTATTTAGATATATATTCTTCACACATGTGATATGATGTTATATAATGATATGGGAAGGTGTATTAGACTCCTGAAAAGCTCCATAAACTTCCATTCTTTTGTCATCATGTTTAGGAGAGGAGAAAACTCAAAAAACTAGTTCCTTGCATGAATGAAGAAGCCATTATGATTACCTCACCTTTTTAAGGATCATTCATAAAGGAGAGAGATACAAAATAAATACAAAGGCCCAAATATGTAATCTCTCTAAGGCCCCTTCCTCTACCAGAAATTCTAGATGTTAATATTTTCTCTCATGATCATACCATTTGAAAACTTAAAGGGCTCTCTTGAGTTTAAAAGAGGCTCGATGGATTAAGATAACTAGTTTTGAGCCTATATGGAACCTTCTTGCCATGAAACTTCATTAAAACACCTATCATGAATCCACATTCAAAATTCTTACCTTCATTATATAGAAAACTCCATACAAGTCTATACTTTCTACATGAAACACATGAAAATACTTATTCTCTTATATTTCCTCCACACTTTAAGCTTATAACTACCATTTTAGGGTAACAATATGAAGATTACAAGTCAAAATGCATATTTAAAAAATTAATAAGTCTTTTGAGATCAAAATGGGGACAAATTATGTATATACATAATATTTTCAAACTTTATCAATTATTGATGTTTTCTATCTTATAGGTACCCATTGAGTCTTAATCTCTCTGAGTGCACACCCTAAGGAGTGCACTAGGAAAGGGGTGGGTAGACCATTGGTGTGTTATATAATTATTTTCCCTTATTTCCACTTACTATCTACACACTTGTCTCCTAAAAACCATTCCCCTAAGCTTGACTTCCTATTTTACACACTCCTCTAGTATTTTACCACCTTCATTAGACCTTTTCCTAACCTAAAACCCCTTTTTTATAGTTTACATGAATATTTAAGTTATGCCAACCTTGTATTCATATTGATAAAACTTATTTAGGGTCTAGGTTGGCCCCTAGCTAACCTAGTATTAACCTAGTGAGTTTTTTCCAATAACGATACTAGGTCGACTAGGTCGACCTTCTCAACCAAAAATTTTGGAAGGGTTTAGTGTTAAATATTCCCATACAAACACATCCATTTCACCATTATTTAAAATTAGACAAGAGTTATTATTCATTTTCACTTCTTTACAATTTGCTCTTCCACCATTCTACTTGAGGAGTCTTAGCTTAGTGTTTCTACTTGGAGAAGAATTTAATCTTGTGGATAAGTCTTGGATGCTTTAGACTTTCTTAGTGATCCTTGAAAACCATAATAACACCTTGTGAAGCACCTTTGGTCAAAGGAGATATTGAGTCTTGATGGGTTAATTTTTTAGGTAAGTATTTCTAACTGTGTTCCTCTCTTTAGTAGATAAGTAGCATAAATAATGGATTTTCAATCATATTGCTCTTCCTCTCCATGCATTAGGGTCTTACCTATACATGGATTAATTAGCATTCTCTTATGCATGTTTCCTTTATTTTGTTTACAAAACCCCCATTTTGTGCCAAAAGCTTTGGTGAGCCCCAGATTAGATTTTTCTTTACTTGTTATTAGTATAGTGAATATGAAAACATAGCACTTAGTTAGGTTTATTACATATTTTTGCTTGATTTGAGGCTTTAAAACCCTCCCTAGTGATATTATTTATGATAAGAGATCCCCTAATTTAATATAGTGGATCTATATTGGTCATCTTCCCTATTATCTAATATATACCTAATTGGAAGTGTAAGTAGGATCTATCTTCTTCAATCTAGGATTGATTTGTAGATCTAATGAATTTATTATTGCATACATTATCGTTAACCAAACATGAATCTAATTTTTTCAAGTTTTTTTAATGCTTTTCATTTATGTCATTTCATTATTCTTCTATATTTGTGATACTAGGTTGACTAGGCCGATATAGTTTCTAACCTCTGTGCACAGGTTTAACACATAGTCACATCAAAATGACTATGTTATTTTTGTATAGTTATTCATTAGATAAATTTTAGTGAAACTAATGTGAATCTAACCCTTACAAGTTTTCTTTCATGCTTTTCATTTCTATGATTTCATTATTTTCTATATTTGTGATACTAGGTCGACCAGACCAGTATAATTTATAACCTTTGTGCACAAGTTTAACACATAGTCACATCAAAATGACTCTATTATTTTTTATAGGTCTTCATTAGATACAAATTACTAGATTGAGTAGGTTGACATAGTACTCTTATTCAGTTCTAGATTAAAAACTATGTCAAATAGGTCAACATACTCTTTGATTCAGATTTAGAATAACAAACTAAGTCATGAAGGTTGACTTAGTATTCTAGAGAGCTTCCAAATAAAAAAATAATTTGACCAGGTTGACTCAGTCATCTTAATAGTCTTCAACAAACAAAAAATCATAGAACTAGGTCAACCCAATTGACATAATTGGTAGAACTTGCAAGTAGCATTCAAGGCACTTCAACATAAATTTCATAGTCCTCAACATCTTCAAACCCACCAAGGTTCCTTTCTTTCTCTCTCTTTCAATTCAGTTATTCATTATAGTTCCATTTTGCATAAGTTTGTAGTCTTCAAAACTATAATCTTATAGTAAACTAGGCTGACCTGGTCGACCTAGTTTTATAGTCTATCTTCTATTTGAAAGACTAATTTGACTTGCTCAACTTAATCCTTAAGGACTATTACTTCTATAGTATAGTATCAACTCTATTCTGTAATGTTCACATATAGTGTCATTTGCACTGACTCTATACCATGCTTAAATTGGGAATTAATAACTATATTCTAGTAATTAATTCACACTTTTACTTTCAATTGTTTGCATGCTTAGAGTAGCTCACATAGTCTAATTAGGTGGTTTTTTAATATACCATATAGTTACACTATTTTGTTTTTTCTTGCACACATTACCAAATCACATAATTTCAAAATGCATTTAAACATTTGTCTACCCAAGGCCTAACTACTTAGATTTCATCACCAAGGGGGAAGTTGACTTGGTTTTTTGGCCAATTATAAACACATGGTTATTGTTATATATTGGAAAAGCACCCGACACCCTTATCATTATAGTATTATGAAGTGAGGGGGTAGGCCCCAATACCAAGCCACTATCATTACCAACATAGATCCCTTCCAACCTAAATGTCATAAAACCATTCATAGATTACTTTCTAGTTCCTTAATTTTATCCAACTTCCCTCTCACACTTAAAATAACACTTTATAATAATCTAAAAACATTCAGGATGATCACTTAGCTAGTATTTGCTTTTTAATTAACTGGTTTCTCTTTGCTCATTGTATGTTGTATTGAAAAAACTTGCAATGGCTAGCGTTGGTGCAAGGTTTTTTATTATGTGCCTCAATTAGATCATTATCATCAAACCAATTTATTGTGTGTTTTATTTCACTTATTGCTTAAAATTACATTGTAAAAAAAAAAATTATTTTCAATACACTATCATTCTATTCGATATGGTCTCTTATAGACTATCTTTTTCCCCAATTATTATACTAAGTTAATTTGGTCAACCCAAGACCCCTTTTACTAGTCAAGTTATAGTACTAAGTCAACCTATTAGACTCTATATCCTTATCAGACTATGTTCTTCCCAATTTACATTACTCAATTGACTTGGTCGACTTTATACTTTTATTGTTGATTTTGATTCTAGCTTAGTTTTCTATTTTTTCTTTCTTTAGCATTCTGCGCATTTTATCAAAACATCATGAAGTCCCCAATTATAATCTTCTTAAATAACTTAAATCCAATTAGACACTATATGGGGTATTCATTTCTCCCTTTCTTTACCTCCCAATAAAACCCTCATTCTTGGAGTACCTCTTCCCCTCCTTCATTTGTAGATTGCAACATGGTTTAAATCACACCTCAAGATGAAGTAAGTAGATCTGATCCTTTTTGCACCTATCAAGACAATTCCCATATTTAAAATTTTTAACATAATTGGGATCAATTGACACAAGTCTATCCAACAATCCCACTAGTAATCCACCTTCTAATAATCCTCCCCCTAATACCAATTTAGGAAGATCTCCTCTAAACACCAACCCACTAATTGATATGACTTAACTTATTACACAAATCATATAATAAATGAACATAATGTAAACTCATAACACCTCTCAGATGATGCAATTACAACGTCATTTGATCAATATGGCTAATCAACCTCTGGCTCTCAATCCTCAAGCCAATCCAAATTTTATTCCTCCACCTCTTAGAGATGCCTTAAGAAATGTTATGCCTCAAGAAATGTTATTTCTCAAACCAAACAAGGAGTTTCCAAAACCAACTCTCTCCCATATTCCCATATACCACTAACTGTGCAGTAAATGAAGCAATTTTTACCACCCTCTAAACCCTTTAGTTATCCTAATAGTCCTCCTAAGTGGTATGACCCTAATAAATTTTGTTAGTTCCACACTAACATTGGTCACTACCATGAAACTTGTCGAGTGATTACCAAATTTATTGTCTCCTACATGCTTGGTGATTCCCTCAATCATGAAGCCATGATCCAACTTCATCATCAAGAGTATACAACCACTTCTCAAAAATGACACTTTCAAAACTTCTTCTTCTAAAAGCCAAATTTTTTTTTCACAACTAATAATTAAAAAACTACCAAGTATGTTTGTGTTATTAATGATAATTATGACCAATATTACAACTCTCAATATATTAACATAACAAAGATCAACTATCATCGTAAGCTAGCTCATCAAGATCCTATCACCAAACCCAAGAAACCATCTTTAGAGGAATAACTTCTCAAAGATACTACAACCACTAATTTAGATTTAGAAACCCATGAGGAACCACCTCCTTCTTCGAAATCCCCAAAAACTTCCATTCCTTCAAAATATACCTTACCTTATAAAACTTGCACTAGTTTTTCTTCTAAATCCCATTGGAACTTTCTTTAAGAACTTAACTCCATGATTTGCAAGATTCCACTTATGGAGTTAGTTATTACTTTCCCTTATCACCACAAGTTCCTTATGAAACAATTACAAGAAATTAAAGATCCATTTTCTATAAATGACTAACCACCCTCTATTGAACCTCAACCTTCTAGCATGCATACCATTGAATTCGTGTGTCCTTCCAAATTGTCTATTGAATTTATTGAAGAAGACATGATTAATGACGAGATCCTTTTTTGCACTAATGATCCAACACTATTCATTGAAATAGCCATTAACACTATCCTTATTCATAAAGTTTTAGTTGATGAAGGATCTGGTATTAATGTCACATCTTTGTGGCTCATCCAACAACTTGGATATAATAATGATCATCTCAATAAAACCCCCTTACATATCATTGATTTGATAAAACTAATCAACATCCACTTGTTTATATTTGGCTTCCCCTAACAATTAGACCTAGGACTGTTTGAACTAAACTTATTGTCCTTAATTTACCCTTATCTTATAACATACTCCTCAATCGCCCTTGGACTCATATAATGAGAGCCATCACTTCTTCTAGTATCCAATACATCAAATTCTGACATAAAAACAAATGGTATAAGCATGAAGTTGATCTCAACCCTTGGAGTATTCAACTTCCTAATTTAAAATATCAATATCATATTCCTACCATTCCTATCATCAATAGTGCTCCCTTTCTTGAGTTCATCAACATCAATCTAGACTTATAGGTCAATCTTGTTGATTCTAATGATGATAAACCTAATGACTCACAACATACTTACAATACTACTAAGCTACATCCTTATATATCAGAGTGGCTTCCTCCTTCTTTATTACCTCATGATCATACTATTCCTTTCATTGATGAGATCACTAATTTTCCCCCTCTATGTAATGCTCAAGAACCTTCTTACCTAGATGATGACTTTACATCTAATGATTTTAGAGTGGCCAAACTATTCCAATATCCTTCACTCATTTCTCCACGTAAGTTTAGTAACCTTCAAATTTCACCTTATGAAACTCCCCCTGACCTTAAACATGAACCATCTCTCTAACCTATGATGATAACTACATCATGGCCTAAGATCAATCTCATAACTTAGATATCCAACATTATCAAAAAACTTTAGCTCAAATATATGCTTTTAATTGGGATGTTCACATAATTTCCATGGACTTTGAATTAACTCTCGAAGGTAATGTACCTCTTATTAATTCTCCACTTCTTAATACTCCTTGGGTGGTTAAAAAACTCTTACCTTCCAACCCTTTGTTTATTCTAGCATCTTCCCTACCACCTATATATCCCATCATTTCATCTGATTTTCCCCCATCAAAGAAGTTAATGATATACCAATTTTATCTAATCCATCTACTTCTCTTACTCTTGAGATGATATTAAATGCTAAGGCCATAGATGTTCTTCAGATACATTCTAAATATGATAGCCATAGTAATCAGATTCTTTATCTCAAAGTAGATGTTTAGTATTATGGTCCTCTTCCCACTCTACCTATCGATGAAGCTATTCTTGAATTACTTCATGCATGATAACCTCAACTTCCTTGGTAAAATCACAAAATTAGGAATTTCAAAAACAAAGCCCCTTATTTCAATAACTTCATCACTAGCATTGACCCTAAATCTAATCCATTTTCTTCTTTACCAAATGCACCATACCTTTTATAAGATGTCAAGGATATGTTTATCAAAGGAACTACTTGTATTAAATATGGTACTCCATCATGCCCAGCCTCTTATTATTTCTTTTGAACTTTCACCTATTAAACATGATAACTTTAGTTTATTTTTTGAGAAATATCTTGAGATCTTTACCCGGTCCTATGAGGACATGCGTGGTATTGACCCTAGAATTATGGTGCACAATATCATCACTTATCTCAATGCCAAAGTTGTGCATCAAAATCAATAGAAATTTCCACCCTAAGTTTCCACCTTATGTCACAAATAAATTATCAAACTTTTTGATTCTAAGTTTATCAAACTAGTGGATTATTCTAAATGGGTTTCTCACATAGTCCCTATTTAGAAAAAGGTCACCATAGTCATTCACATTTACATTAATTTTCATAATATTAATATTGCTTGTCACAAGAACAATTTCCCTCTACCTTCAATCGATGCCATTTTCTATTCCAAATTTGGTTATGAAATGTTATCTCTTATGGATGGTTTCTTAGGCTATAACCAAATTCACAGTAGCCCCAAAGATCAACATAAGACCACTTTCACCATGGAATGGGGAACCTATTGCTATGTTAAAATTCCCTTTGAACTCAAAAATGTGAGAGCTACTTATCAATGAGATATGACTCATATCTTTCATTATCTTATTCAAAAAATTATAGAAACCTATGTGGATGACCTCATTACTAAGTGCAAATGTCATAAAACTCATCTTTCTAATATTTCGATCATCTTTGGTCATCTTCTTAAATATAAAGTTATACTAAATCCTTATAAATATGTCTTTAATGTAACATCTATTAAACTATTAGGATTATTAGATTCTCTCTATGGCATCAATGTTGACCCTACTAAGATTAACACTATCATCAACATGCCCATCCCTCGATCCATTATGGACATTAACACTTATCTTAGTAAAATTAGGGCAATTAGATGATTCATCCTCAAAATGGATCACCATATCCACTCTATCAATTCTCTTCTTAAGAAAGGTAATTCTCTAAAATGGACATATCTATTTCAAAAAGCATTTGATAATATAAAATAATAATTGCTTCACCCACCCACTCTTCATCCTCCTTTAAATGATCAACCTTTGATCCTATATACCTCTTCCACACCCATATCCATTGGGTTAATGCTTGCCCAACAAGATGATACTAGAAGAGAGTGTGCCATCTACTATATCAATCAGGGCCTCATTGATTATGAGAAATGTTACATAAAACTATAATGTGATTGCCTCACCATATATTTTATAGCTAAAAAACTTTGACATTATATGCTTTATTAGACCACTTATGTTATCATACATTATGACCCCCTTCATCACTTTTTCTCCAAAGCCTTCCTTCTTGGAGATAGAATTGGAAAGTGGATGGTCCTTCATAAGGAATTTGATGTCTAGATTATTACTCAAAAAGTAGTCAAAGGATAAATCATCGATGATCAACTTCCCATAGATCATATGCCATTATCGACCACCTTTAAGATAGTCTTCCTGATGATAGTATTCTCTATATTGAAGGTCTTAATCAGGCCATATCTCTTAAAGATTACTTTCATAATTTTACTATTGATTTTGAGCAAGTAATCTTGATGAATCTACTATCCTCCCTGATACTACTAAACCAAAATTAATCATCACTTCTTGAAATTAATGTCAATTTACATGAAGATACTTGGACCTATTATGACATGGAATTACACCCTTATGGAAGAGTTCTTCAAGCTCCCCCACTCCCAATCATAATATGGGAATAACCTTAGGTTATGGTTATCCTATAATAGGGTTGAACCTTCATAGTAGGTTGACTTCCTCTTGGTGGATCACCTAAACTAATGTTGTCATAGGGAAAAGGTTTAGAAAGGGGAAAAGGGATCCTACGAAGGATAAAATGTGGTGTACCAAATAAAAATTGGAAACTCCCATACTCTTGAACCCACATTATATTAGCATAAGACAATTATAGATCACACAACTTCATAGACCAACTTATTGCATAAGTGTTTCATGGACTAGGCTTAGGCAGAACACTAATCTAGACTTGAAATAGATTGAAAACATGTTAGAAGAGGAAAGGAAGGAGTACAATGGATGAGTAAAATTATCCTTCATAATGAAATCATGCATAACTCACTCAACATAGATCCAAGGTAAGAAATAGGTAAAAAAGTCTTTTATTACATCAAGAGGTAGTTATTATAAATGCTTGATAGGATTTAGCCTAATCAAAATGACCATATTTTACAATATCTTAGAGATTCCCCTAACCTTAAAAATCAAAGAGTCCTTTTGAGAATGTAGAATTTGAGAGAGATTTAGTTTACAAAGTGGGAAAGAATGGGTAATATGGGAAAAGGGATAAGAGAGAAGAGGGAGCATGTTGACCAAGAACAATCAATGATCTATCACCACATTTCTTGAATTCTAAACCATTTTTTATCCAATAAAGACTAATCCTTCATCAAAAATATAACCTTCATTTTATCAATTAGTATTTAATCTCTTCTCATTGGTTGAGAAATACACTATAATACAAGAATATATTTTTAAGATGATGGGTCATGATGCTTTCAAGAAAGAAAGATCATTAAGATCTAAATAGTATTGAATGCTCCAATTACTTCTCTAACCACTAGATCACTTTGATTTTATCTTCCACATCACCTTCCACTTACTTTCACTGTAAGGATAAAGTCCTCATACCTTAAATCGGGATAGAGCCATGCCATGTCTACTTTGAGTAGTATTAAGTACCTACTTATCAAATATGTGACCATTTTAGAAGATAAGACATTCTTATATATCTTATTTATATTTTCACATACTCCATATTGAATATATATTTAATATAGATTGAAAACCAATCTCATTTAATGGTTTTCCTATAGCAATCATGTTAATGAGAACCTATACATTATATAGTCTTGTTTTAAACTATATTAGGTTTAAATAAACCTATTCTACCTCTGAACCCTATGGGAGTTGAAAATTCACTACACACAAGGATATTCCTTCATGAAATGATGTTGAAACCATAATAAAACCAAGTTTGCATGCTTTGGATCTTCCAACAGAGGTCCTAACTATTGATTCAATGGCATCCATTGAGATATTCACTCTGGTTTAACCTAAATCGCATTTACTCTCTATTTAAGTCTTCTAGATTTTGAGTTTTAATTATAATCATTGATCTTAATTTGGGATCCTCAATCATGGTACTTGTTATCTCTTCATTCATTCTTTGGATCCTACTATTAGCCCCATTTGGTTATGTGCTTACACCATGTGGTAGCCTCAAATTCATCCTAAGTTTGGTTAACCCTTTAACCTTATACACATCATTGATATTATTTGATATGGATCAAATACTTACCATTGATTTACCTAGTAGTTACTATGATCATGACACTTGGAAACTTCTAATTTGTTCCAAGGATCTGATGACTAGTTGACCTTTCACTTGCCATTGATTTACTTTTACATGATGAATCACACAACATTAATCAACTTGAACCCACTAACTTTTTCATTAATCATGTACTACTATATTTGCATTTAGGTACCCTATATCTTTTCATTTGTTATTTTTTCATTCAATCTTAGGATATTCTAACCTTTTGACTCATTGTTCACCATTAGATCTACTTTGTACGATTGCATGCACTCCATTGATCTTCCAAACCCACTGACATCACTAATCACCCACTCATCAATATATCCTAGCTTATATGATCCTGACATGTATAAAATTCATGTTAAACCTTAGGATCATTTGAACCTAAATGGTTACTTATCATAGCTTTATCTTGACATCTCCACACACGTCCCAAACCACTAGTTTAACTTTGAAGCTTTATATCTTGAGATAAAAAAGACATCAAGATATAAAGTTTGTAGAGGATGATCCAGGCTTGAAAAACCTAATTTCTATGTAATAATTTGGATCTTTTTGACCTCTGAAGTGAACTTATGAAGTGTGCAACTAGACTAACTTATCTATTTCTGCATGGTATTTGATGATGATCCAATCCATCTTCTTTACTTGCTCTAGTCATTTGATCATTTAGTTAATTAGGAACTCTACTCAACTAATCTATCCAAGTATAAGCTTTTTATGTGGGCCAAATTCGGCCAACATATTTACTCACTTATAGGGAAGCATGCCTAATATGCTTGAGAACCCAGACTAGTTGCCTTGTCTAATCCATTAGGCATGGAGTCTCCTCTCTTGTTAAACATATTGATCTAAATATAAAACTAGCTTAAAACCTTTAGATAACTCCTCTTGAAACATAAATAAAAACAAAAAATCAACAAATTCAAGTGCATGCAAGCACTTGGAGGAAATAAAAATTAGCTAACCTACTAAAAAAATGTGCACATAGGCACTTAGATAAAAGCATGAAATCTAATCTAATATATACAATATTATATATAAATTTAAAATCACCTTCCTCCTAGGTCAAATGGGAAATTTTTAGTATCATTCACTTGTAACAAATCAAGATGAAAAATACCTTACTTTAGAGGTACCAGAATTGATGAACCAAATAGCTTGATGGTTAATCCTTTTAATATGCTCTCTAATGGATAAAATGAAATAAACATGTATCCAATGTAGACATATTAGTCAAAGTCTTCCAAGTTTGGTTCATGTTAGACTAAAAGATAACTTTCTTGATTTTGTTCATCACTCTTAAGAAAGCCTTGTATGAAGACTTCATTTAGGCTCTTGGGAGCAACTACACTTGGTTCACTTCGTGGTTCAAAGAGACCATGTTCTTCCACCTTGTCCTTATGAGAAATAGGACTGATCATGCTTAGATAAGCATGCTCATTGTTTTTTGGAAGAATTACATTTCTTTTAGCTTCCTCAAATTCTTTGGTTATGGTATTAAATCACTGCCACAACCCTTCAAAAAAATTTACTGGTATGTTCATCAAACTACATTACCTGAGCACTTGAGATGTCTTCTTCATCAACCTCACTCAAGATTTCATCTTTTTTTTCAACTAAAAATTAGGGTTTATTTGACCAACCAAGGTCATAAAAGACACATTTTTCTTGTTCAAGGTTTGATTTACCTTCATATAACTCTAATCTATTATGGTTACCTTCATTTGATAACTCATCTTGAAGTGAACCAACCTCTAGTTCTTGGTTTTGATCCTCTTCTTAATCTATATAGAATGGACCTTTAGTAGTTCATTTAAGCTCTGCTCCATTTTCAACTTGAGGATTGTCTTCATCAGGATCTAGTTCATTAGTGTCAAACCCATGCCAATAAATCTGGTTCAAACCAAATTCTTCCCCTTCTAAATGAAGTGGGTTGCCTATCATGATCTCCATGTCATATGCACTTGTATCATCCTCTTAAACTTCATCTATGAATACAAGATCCTCCTCTATCCTTTGTATAAAAGGTTCTTTATCTAAGAGGGAGATGGTGGGAGGGTGAAGAATTTCACCTTACTTTTAGCTTATGAGATTATCCTTCCAACTAGGGACTTTGAATGGTCTCTTTGGTGGCTCTTAAACTGGTGCTTGGGTTGCTTTAACTAGCACCTCTTCCTTTTGGAAACCTTTTTGAATTGACTTCCTTAAGGGGATTGTGTAAGAAATAGATGCATCTTATTTATTTTGACCCTCTTCCTCTTTCCTCATCTTCAACTCTAACTCTTTGATTTTCATATCTATATTCTCTTGGAAAAGTTCTCTTGAAGGTGGTTAGGGGCTTTATGAAGATAAGGATCACAAGAGGGCTAGTATGAGCTACAAGAGGATTCTTAAGGAAGATAAGTGGAATATTGGGTCTCAATAATTGGCTTCTCCATAATAGTCTCCTTTTTTCTTTGAAGGATCTCTTGGATTGAATTCCAAGAATGGAATGTTTGAGTAACACATGAATGGTCACTTGGAATGGTCTCTTGGGGAAGAATGGGTATCATATGTGAGGACTGAGGTGGTGTATATGAAGATGCATAAGGTTGATGAAGTTGGACCTACTATTATTCAAGTATTTTTAGCTTATCATTAATGATTTGAATGTAACCACTTACATCCATCACTTCACTTGAGAGGCTTTTCCAATTTTCTCACTCAATAGGTACCCATTCTTCTTTCATTGGTTGTAATGCATTTCTCATGTCATGATTGATATGATTAGGTATATCTTGACCATATCCCCTATATATATTAAGGTATATCATGTACCTTTCATATCCTAAGAGAATTTACCTCCAACTTGAACTGGATCAATTTAGGTAAAACTAGGGACATTTTGAGCTTGAGAAGACTAATGCACTGAATCTTGAGAATCACTTAAGATGAAGACATAAACATTACTAATCTGATATGAATGATGTTGAGGTAGAGAATAAGCATATTTATTAGAAGAGTGATGATACATATCAAATAATGATGACTAGGCACCTAGGCTACTTAAACCACTTGATGAATACTCAGAGTCACCACTGATGTTTGCACACATGCCTCTAAAGGCTGATTGGATGAAGAGAACACCAAAACTCTTCACTAGTGAATAACATACTAAGTTCCACTAGAAATGCTATAATTTTTTATGATGCTTAATTACACCCTTGTGGAAGATTGTTTCAAGCTCCCCCACTCCCAGTCATAATATGGGAATAACCCTAGGCTATGGGTATCTTATAATAGGGTTGAACCTCTAAAGAAGGTTAGCTTCCTCTTGATGGATCACCTAAACTAATGTTGTCATAGGGAAAAGGGTTAGAAAGGGGAAATGGATCCTAATAATGCTAAAAGGTGATGCACCAAATAAAAATGGGAAACTCCCATAATCTTGAACCCATACTAGATCAGCACAAGACAATGCTAGCTCACACAAGCTCACATATTAGTTGATTACATAAGTGTTTCATGGACTAAGCTCAAGTAAAATACTAATCCAAACCTATAATAGATTTAAAACACCTTAGAAGAGGCAAGTAAGGAGGATAATGGATGAGGAATATTCTCCTTCATAATTTCATCATGTACAACTCACTCAACATAGATCCAAAGCAAGAGATAGGTAAAGAAAGTCTTTAATTACATCAAGAGTTAGTTCTTACAAATGCTTGATAGGGTTTAACATAATCAAGATGACCATATTTTTCAATATCCCATAGAGTCCCCTTCTCTTTAAAATCAAAGAGTCTTTGTGAGAGTCTAGAATCTGAGACAGAGTCAGTTTATAAAATGGGAAAGAATGGGTAATGTGGAGAAAGGGAAAAGAGATAAGGGGAGCATGTTAACCAAGAATAATCAATGAACTTCCACCACATTTCTTAAATTATAAACCATATTTTATCCAATTAAGACTAATCCTTTATCAACAATATAAACTTAATTTTCTCTAATAGTCTTCAAGCTCTTTCCATTGGATGAGAAATACACTAGAAGATAAGAATCTATTTTTAAGATGATGGGTCATGATACTTTCAAGGAAGAAAGATCCTTAAGATCTGAACAACATTGAATTCTCCAATTTCTTCTCTAACCACTATATTTATTTATCTTGATCTTCCACACCACCTTCCACTTGCTTTCACTATAAGGACAAAGTCCTCATACCTTGAATCTAGATAGATCCACACCATGTCTACTTTAAGCAGTGGTAAGTACCTAATTATCAAGGATGTGGCCATTTTGGAAGATAAGACACTCTTCCATATATTTTTTATATCTTCACATACTCCATCTTGAACATATATTTACTATATATTAAAAATGAATCTCATTTATTGGCTTCCTATAGAAATTATGTCAATGAGAACCTACAAATTATAGTCTTATTTTGAACTATATTATGTTTAAATAAACCTACTTTACCTCGAAACCTTGTGGAAGATGAGAAGTTGCTATAAGTGAGGATCTTCCTTCATGAAAAAATGTTGAAACCATAATAAAACTAAGTCTACATGCTTTGGATCTTTCAATAGAGGTCTTAAATAAGCTTTAATGGCATCCTTTGAAATATTTGATTTGGTTTGACCTAGGTCACATTTGATCTCTATTAAAGTCTTCTATATTTTGAATTTTAATGCTAGTCATTGATCTTAATTTGGGCTCCTTTATCATGGCACTTTTTATCTCTCCATTCATTCTTAAGATCCTATTGTCATCTCTGTCTGGTTTCATGCTTACACCACATAGTGGCCTCACATGCATCCTAAGTTTGGTTAACCCTTTGACCTTATGTGCACCATCAATCTTATTTTTAATGGATTGAAAATATATCATTGATTTACCTAGTAGTTATGGTGGTTGTGACACTTGGAAACTTCTCATTCATTCTCATGATCTATTGACTAGTTAACCTTTCATTCATCATTGATCTGCTTTTCAATTATGGATTATGCATCATCAATTTACTTGGGCCCACTATCTTTGTCATTCATCACATACTATTATATTTCCATTTAGGTACTTGAGATATTATCATTTGTCAAATGCACATTCGATCTTATTATATGCTAACATTTTTACCCATTGCTTACCATTAGATCTACTTTGTATGATTACATGCACTCCATTGATATTTTAGACCCACTAACATCACTGATTGCCTACTCTCCATTAGATCTTATATTAACTTTCATGATCTTAACATCTATCAACTTCATGATAAACATTAGGATCATTTGAACCCAAATGGTTACTTGTCATAGATTTATATTGACATCTCGATACACATCCTTGACTATTGGTTTAAATTTTAAACTTTATATCTTGAGATAGAAAATACATCAAGATATGAAATTTATAGAGGATTATATAGGCATGAAAAACCTCATGTTCATACAATCCTTTGGATTTTGTTGACCTCCTAAGTAAAATTATTAAGTTTGAAACTAGACTAACCTATCTATTTTTGCATGAATTTTGATGATGGTCTGGTCCATCTTCTTCACTTGCTCAAATAATTTGATCATTTGGTCAATCAAGAACTCTACTTAGATGATCTATCTAGGTAAAATATTTTTATGTGGTCCAAATTTGGCCAAGAGGACCCTTCACTTTGATGGTGATAAATGCCTTTAAGGAGCTGGGGTGGGTTGTATTCTCACAAGCCTTCTTTTAAAAATCATCCCTTTAGTTTTTTTCTTAACTTTTGATGTCACTAATAATATGGTTGAGTACAAAGCTTTAATCTTACGCATTAAAGCTACCCTTGATTTAAACATCTAATACCTACATGTTTTAGGTGATTCCTAACTCATTTTTAGCTAAGTTAATGGTAACTACCAATGCAAAAGTGAGAATCTCATTTTTTATCATCAAATTGCAACTACTCTCACCAAATATTTCATTTCTTTTACCATCAAACATATCCCTCAAGACCAAAATTATATTTTTGATTCCTTGGTTTCTTTAACATCTCTCTTGCACCCACACCAAGTTCTTTTTTTATCTAAATAAGAAAATGTTCATCTTCTATTCAACCACCAGATTCACTTGTCTACCACATTGAGGCCATCGCCATTCAATAAAGCCCATGGTATAAATACATCATTCAATTTTTGGAACACCAAACTTATCTTCCCAACCTAAATTCCCATAAAAATACTTGCATTCACAAACAAACTTTTAATAATGTATTTTGATATAATATACTATATTATCAAAATGTTGAAGTTACCTTGATCCATTGTGTTATGAAAGATGAGGTTCCTCCTCTTCTTAATAAATCACATGGGGAAATTTGCGATGGCCACTATAAAGGACATGTTACAACCTATAAATGCTTATGTATGGGATAATTTTAGACCACTCTTGAAAAATATGCTATCAAATTTGATACAAAGTGTACTCTTTTCCATCTTCATGATGATTTAATTCATTCACCTCCATCTAAGATTTAAACTATAGAATCTCCCTGGCCATTTTCTATGTGGGGATTAGATCTCATAGTTAAATTACCTCAATCTCAAGATGGGCATGTCTTTATAATCATAGCCACTAAATATTTCACCAAATGGGTTGATGTCACCAGTACCACCATCTCCAATTTTATCCTTAATCAAATCATTTTTTACTTTGGTGTCCCTCATACTATCATTTTAGACAATGGTGATAATTTCAAAAATAAAGATGCCAAATAGCTCTATGCTAAATTTAAAATCAATCATTATTTATTGACACCCTATCATCTAGAATTTAATGGCCAAGTTGAGGCCACCAATAAAAATCTTAATAAAATTATCCAAAATATAATTCATGACACATGTACGGATTGGCACCTTCATCTCTATCCTACACTTTAGGCCTATCACACTAGCATACGTACTACCACTCAGGAAACATCATTCTCTCTAATCTATGGTGTTGAATTAGTCCTTCCATTATAATTTGAGATTCCCTCTCTCTGTATATATCTTCATGATATCATACCTAATGAATAATTATGTGAATCTTACCTTCATGCTCTTGATCTCCTTGATGAACATTATCTTTCTACTTTATAACATAATTGCCAATACAAGGCCCATATTTCCAAACAACATAACAAATGACTCAAATTTAACACATTTAATGTTGGTGATCTTGTCTTTAAATTAGACTACACTCATGAATAATAAGGTAAATATGCCCAAAAATGGTGGGGCCCTTATTTAGTCAAAGACATTCTTGGTCCACGTACCTATCACCTTAAAACAAATGAAGGCCATATTTTAAAATAACCCACTAATGCACAATTCCTCAAGAAGTATTTTTCCTAATCCTTTGCTTCTTTTCATACTTTCTATATGCTATCTATCTAACAATTTTTTTCAGGATACTTACACAGGTCTCACCCTCTACAATAGCTCTCTCCTTTCACAAACCTTAGTCCTTTATTTTTGGTCTTTTAGTTTCTCTTTTTCTCATGAGTTGTACTGTAAAACCATGGATAAGACCTAGTATTCCTCATGATGTACTTTTATCCTCTTTGTTTTCATACTTTTTACACACTTTTTGACACCCCTTGGGTTTCTCTTTTGTGAGTTGTAGTGTAAGACCATGGATAAGACTTGGCCTTCCTCATAAATACCATATTTTTCTTATATCAATTATTTTTCACATGCTTTGTACACCCACTTGGGTCTTTCTTTTATGATTTATAGTGTAATACCATGGATAAGACTTGGCCTTCCTCATAAAATCACCATATTTTTAGTATTCCTATCTAGAATTTGTTTTACAATGGTTAAAAGTTTTTTATTCTTGATTCTCAAGCTTTAATTTTTGATTTTTTTGATAGATGAAATTTGCATAACAAACTGTGCTCACATTTTTTCCTCAATTTCTCTCATTTTTATGATAAGGAATCACACTTTAATGTCATTGTATCCCTTTTTCACCCTTTATCACATTTTTTGTAATTTGAAGTAATTCAGATTCTTTCATGTTTTATTCCTCTTGATTTTATTTCCTTTCACTCCACATTGGATAAAACAAGGTCAAAATCAATATAACACTTTTATTTCACCTGACTTGATGAGACTCGTAGACACCATGCTCTTCGGGTTCTCTTTCTTAGCAACCAAGTCCCAAGTATTCAAATGAAAGTCATCTTTAGCACCCATGTTTGGTTTTCCAAATATGTATGGAGGAGGAATAAAAAAATCCATCAAAAAAATGTTAAAATCTAAATCATTTGAAACAAAAGGCAATGATATACAAAAGGCAACATATAAATTTCAAAATTCAAAATCACACTAAAAGATGTGATTACAAGCACATACCCTACCTCTACTCAAATCTCAAACTCCACAATTGACCTCATAATAGAGCCAAGGTCTATTAAGGTGTGGTAGGCCAGTAGATTGGAATAGGAGAATTCAATAAAATCTATAATGCTACTTACTTCATCACACAAGTACCCAATCTTCACAGTAGACCAATGGCCTTGTAATGGGTCCTGAGAAATAGGAAACATGTTGTGAGAAGGTAGGTTTATTTTAATTTTCATTAATATAGCCTTCATGGGATGATGTATATACTTCATTTGTTGATCCATGACTTGTATGGCTAAAAGAAGTTCTTCAAAGTGCTTAAGATTGAAAGTCCTCTTGTTTTGACAAACCCAATTTAAGTGTCTTGACTTTGACAAATAGTTACTCTACCTTTGTTTTTCCTTCATTATCCCCTCTACCCACTTTCATTTCCCCCTTGATAGGCATATGTGATTCTAAATTTGTTTTCCCTTATTCTATACTTCCTTATTATTCACATCTTTCAAAGCATGCTAGCACTACTTTATTTTAGTTTTCTCTATCTTTAGAACAAAACATGTTTGAAAAACTATGTATTAATCTATTTACACCATAAATTTACATTTCTAGAGACATACTTTGATTTATTTTACCATTTTTCATTATTGTACTACCCTTTTTTGTGGACACCTAAGTCTGTTTCTACTTTCATGTACTTTTTCCATTATTGATTGAGGTTGGCTTGTTACTTCTCATTCATCAATGTTGTTTTCCCTTTTTTGCACCTTTTTCCATTGATGATTGATTAAGGAGTGTTACTTCTTAGTTATCAATGTTGTTTTACCATTTTGCTTTCCCATCTTTATTTAAGGATTTTTATTGCTTTCACATTGATGTTTGATTACCATCCTTTTTGACATGTATCCTTAGTTTGACTTGGTGAGTGTGTCTTTCTTAATTAAGGTTTACTTGTTTGAGTTTTTTGGTCTTTAGTAGCCTTGGTTTTTCAATTACCTGATTTAATCTAAATTTTAACTTGGTCATTTGGTCTAACATAGCACTTGTCACCCCAGCTTGCCAAATTTCTAAGTATGTCCCATCCACATAGCACCAATTATCTTGGCTTTCTTGCATTTTTTTTTACTCTTTAGTTTTATATTCTTGGGTTTGTTGAAATCAGTCTCTATACCTTCCACAATCCAAACTAAAAACATAGTAGACAACCATCAAATGATAAAGCTAATTCAAGATACACATTCATTTATTTACCTTTATGTCATTTACTTTCAGTTATTTTTACTTTAAAATACTACAACTTTTTTTAGCCTCAATATTGTGTGTTAATATGTTTTTTCTTGAAGCACCATCCCCTATTTCACCTAAATGACACATGATAAGCTTCAAGTGGGACATATAGACACATATAGACACATAATATTTTCAACCTTTATCAATTATTGATGTTTTTTATCTTACAAGAACTCATCGAGTCTTAATCTCTCTGAGTACACATAATAAGGGGTACACCAGGAAAGGGGTGGGTAGACCATTAGTGTTTTATAGGATTATTGTCCCTTATTTCCACTTGATATCTACCTACTTATCTCTTAAAAACCATTCTCCTAAGCTTGACCTCCTCTTTTGCACACTCCTCTAGCTTTTTACCACCTTAATTATCCTTTTCCTAACCTAAAACCCATTTTTAATATTTTTCATGATTATGTTGGTTGTGTCAACCTTTTAATCTTATTGATAAAACTTATTTAGGGTCTAGGTCAGCCCCTAGCCGACCTAGTCTATGACCTAGTGAGTTTTTGTCAATAACAATACTAGGTCAATTGGGTCGACCTTGTCAGATGAAAATTTTAAAAGGGTTTAGGGTTAGATCTACCTATATAAACACATTCATTTTTCCATTATTTAAAAGTAGACAAGAGTTGTTACTCATTTACACTTCTTTATAATCTGATCTTCCACCATTCTACTTGAGGAGTCTTAGTTTAGGGTAATACTTGGAGAAGAATATAGTCTTGTGGATAAGTATTGGATGTTTTGGCCTTTCTTAGTGATCATTACAAACCACAAAAACCTCTTACAAAACACCTTTATCCAAGGGAGAGATTGAGCCTCAATGGGTTCTTCTTCTAGGCAAGTATCTATAACTTTTCTCCTCTTTTTAGTAGATAGAAGTAGCATAAGTAATGGATTTTGAATAATATTTTTCTTCCTCTCCATGTATTAGGGTCTTACCTATACTTAGATTAGTTAGGATTCTCTTATGCATGTTTCCTTTTGTTGGTTTACTAAATGTAATGAAATTACTTAGATATTCACATATAATGGTTTTATATTATGTATAATAAGAAAATATGAGATATTACACAATGATAATTGACAATAGAACAAAATACTAGATAATATAGCAAAGCCACTTCAAGGGGGAAACCTCCACAATAATGCACTAATATAAAAATACTTAACATGATGATTAAAGACCCACTACCTCCTATATATAGTCTACTTATCCAAGGTTATTTTTTAGGCCAACCTATATAAGAACATAGAGAAATGTAACAAGTAAATAAAAGAGGTATGTAAGCCACAAGTCAGCCACACATATCCCTAGACACACCAATGGTTAAGGGCGTAACAAGCCCTTCTCCTTCAAAACAATGTTGTCCTAAATTTTGTGGAAACTTTAGATGTTGTTTCACAAATGCTTCATCTTCCCAAGTGGCATCTTCACATGTAAGATTCTTCCATTTGATTAGGTATTTTGTAATTGCTCTAGAATGTAGTTGCATGGTGTGCCTTTGAAGGATCACCTCAAGATCAAGAACAACTCTACCTTCCTCATCCAATTATGGTAATTATATTTGAATGGTAAATATATGTCCAATGAATTTATTCAGGCATGATACATGAAATACTAGATGTATGTGAGTGGATGAAGGTAAATCTAACTTATAGGCCACACTACTAATTTTCTATAAGATCTGATAAGGCCCATAATACTTAGGGGACAGCTTGTTATCTTGTTTTTGTTTTTTAAATGGCATCTATTTGTATGGTTTTAAGAAAAACAATACCCAATCACCAATGTCAAAATTCCTCTCACTTTTATGTTGATCTACTTGTTGCTTCATGTGATTCTGGGCCATAACTAAATTTTCATGCAAACTTCCAAAGACCTCTTGTTGATGGTGAATATGTTCTTCAACTACATGAACCTTAGGATGGACTTCAAGGTTGAAGTGATGGATGGAGGATGGTATCCATATATTTCCACAAAAGAAAACATTTTGGAAGAACTATGAACAGAAGTATTACACCACCATTCAGCAAGTGGTAGCCAATGAACCCATTTATCCTATTTATCAAAAATAAAATAATGGAGATATCCTTCCAGACATTTGTTGACTACCTTAGTTTGTCCATCAGATTGAGGATGACAGGATGACCTATGAGCCAATTGGGTACCTAAACATGTAAATAACTCAATCCAAAAATTACTAGTAAAAATGGGATCTCTATCATTAATAATGATCTTAGGGGTCCCATGTAGTTTTTGAACTATATTGAGAAAAGCAGAAGCTACTATACTAGCAATAAATGGCTGGGATAATGAACAAAAATGAGCATACTTACTAAGATGATCTAAAACAACCATGATAACATTTTAACCATCATATCTTGGTAACCTTGTAATGAAATCCATAGATACCTCTTCCCAACATTGGCTAAGGATAGATAAATATTGTAAAAGACCTGGAGTTTTGATGGTTTCGCCTTTGTTTTGTTGATAGATCATACATTCATCTAGATATTTCTAGACATCCCCCTTGAAACCTTCCCAAAAAAAATCTTGCTTGATTCTATGATTGGTTTTCAAAAATCTTGAATGACCCCCAATTGGAGTTACATGAAGTTCTTGAAGTATTTTTTGTTTAAGAAGAGAATTCTTACATAGGTACAATCTATATTTATACCATAATGCATTACCTTTCCATGTGAATTTTTCAAATCCACCTAAACCTTGCTAAAGATTTTGAATCAAATCATGAGTAGTACTATCATGTTCCCATTTTGATCATGCTTCCTCTAGCCAATCTACCTAAAAAATAGTTATGGCACATAGCAATGTCTCAATTGATTCATCTTTTTTGGATAGTGCATCTGCCACCACATTGTCCTTGTCTTTTTTTTAGACTATTTCAAAATCATAGCCTAACATCTTAGTTACCCATTTTTTTTTCTTCAAATGGCAACCTTTCTTCTAAAAAATATTTAAGACTATCATGATCAGTCTTTACTTGAAAGTGAGGACCCATCAAATAAGGTCTCCATTATTTGACTGCATGTAAAATGGCCATCATTCCTTCTCATAGATGGGTTTGTGCTGATTTTTACCCTTAAGTTGATGACTTTCAAATGCCAGTGGTTTGCATTCTTGCATGAGTATAGCACTCATACCATACCTTGATGCATCACATTCAACCACAAAAGTCTTAGAAAATTTAAGAGTGGCCAATACTAGAGTAGTGCACATAGCCAATTTTAATTGTTCAAATGATTGGGTAGCTACATTAGTCCACTGAAAGGAGTCTTTATTTAACAAAGAGGTAAGTGGGGCTATGATACTATCATAATTTTTGACAAATCTACAATAGTAACCAGTAAGCCCCAAAAATCCCTGAAGTTGCTTGAGTGTCTTAAGAATTGGCCAGTCCACCATTGCTTAGATTTTTTTAGGATCCACTTTCACTCCTTCATAAGACACCAAATGACCCAAATATTCAACCTCACTAGCCCCAAAATTACATTTGGAAGGTTTGGAATTTGATTTTGCTCCAAAATAGAGAGTAACTATTTCATATGTTGCAAATGGTCTGCCTAATTTTTACTATAAATGAGGATATCATCAAAGAATACCAAAACAAATTTCCTCAAAAATGGCTTAAAAATAGTATTCATCAAACTCTAAAAAGTAGCTGGTGTATTTGTTAGACCAAAAGGCATAACCAAAAACTCATAATGGCCCTCATGAGTTTTGAAAGCAGTTTTGGGTATGTCTTCATTATAGATCCTAATTTGATGATACCCAGAACATAGATCTAACATGGTAAAATAAATAGCACCATTCAATTCATCTATAAAATCATCAATGATAGGAATTGCAAACTTATCTTTGATAGTGTAATTGTTGAGTTCTCTATAGTCAGGGCACATCTTCCAAGTGTCATCTTTCTTTCTCACCATGACAACTGGTGAAGAGTATTCGCTTTGGCTATGCTAAATGATTCCTACATCCAACATCTCTTGTACCATCTTTTCAATTTCACTTTTTTGGGTATAGGGATACCTATATGGCCTAATGTTGGGTGGTGTATTACCAGGAATAAGTGGGATAGCATGATCATGCGTGTAGCTAGGTGGAAGACCTTTTGGCATGTCTCCAAAAATAACAAAATGAGCATCAATTATTTTTTGTAGATTAAGAGGTGGATATGATTGAGTTGGTTTTACTTCCATAGAAAATAAGCGAGTTGCAAATCCCTTGGCACCCTTACAGAGAATCTTTATCATTTGATGGGAGATAAAAATTTGGGGAGATTTAGCCTTTAATCCTCTTAGCTCAAATGTCCTTTCTTTAGAATGAAAATGCATTAATAATTCTTGAAAATTCATCTCAATAGTGCCCAAAGTGGTGAGCCACCGGACTCCTAGAACAATATCAGCTCCACCCATCGAAATAGCAAACATAGGAGAATTCAATAAGTAGTCTCCCATGGCCAACTTAATACTATGACATTTTCCTAAACAACTGATAGTACCACCATCTGCAATCATAACTTGAAATTCTAGAGATAGATAAATAAAATAGTTCAAACGAGTAGCCAACTTACTATGTATGAAGTTGTGTGTGCTCCAAGAATCAATCAAGGTAGTGACCTTATATTTCTTAATGAAACACATCACCTTAAGATTTTATGGAGTACTAATACCTAATAAGGCATGACATGAAATAGTAAGTTTAGAGTCTTTATATTCCTCTTTAGGAACTTCTACATCTACATCATGTACTTTTGCATCATCTTCATCATCATTAGCACCTTCAATGTAAAATAGCTTTTTTTTTCAAAACAATGATCTTTTCTCCATTTTTTCTCACAACCCTTTGGCTCACTTCTCCTTAATTTGTCCTTGTGCTAATCTAGTGGGCTATGGAAATGATGGTGCTAGAAAGTTGTGATCATGACCAATAGTGAAAGTTTAACTTTTGACCATCTCTTTTTCTTCTATCATGCATGCCTTAAGGATAGCTTCTAATATAGATGTTGGGTTAAAAATTCAAACCTTTTATTATATGCTATCTTTGAGGCCACCCAAAAATAGATCAGTCAAATTTCCCTCAGTGATATCTTCCACCCATAAAGAGAGATTCTAAAATTGATGAATATAATCCTTCATAGTTCTTGTTTGCCACAGCTTAGCTAATTGGTTGAAATATTTCTCAGAGACATTATTCTAATAATGAGTTATCAAATCCTCAATAAAAATAGTCCATGTAATAGGATCACCATTCTTTTTCTTTTGAGCACATAACCAGTGATACCAAATAAATTGCTCAGGTTCCATATATAGGGATGCCACCATTACCCTCTGAGAACTAGGGGTTTGATGTATTTAAAATAAATTCTAAATTTGGGTAATCCAATTGAGAAGATCCTTACCATCAAACTTATGCATGTCCACTTTTGGTAACATTAGTTTCATACCAGTATGGGAGTTGTTGAGATGAGGATTTGAATGTTGAAGTGGGGGGTTGTTAAGCTAAAACTGAGATATGAGGGCATCCAATTGCATAGTGATATGCTACAATTCACTATGAACCCCATTAACCTCTCTATGCATCCCTAAAACATTATCTTACATTACAACAAAGTCATCATGCCTCACCAAGTGTTTTATGTTTGCTTGAAGGTGATAAATCATTGGATCTAAATTTCTAGATTCCATGTCATCAACAAAAGGAGTCTTACAAGTTTTTGGTGCCCCTTTTCTTCCTCAAGTTAAAGGACCTACCATAAAAAAAACCCTAGGAGGGTTTTGACCCCAAAAAAAGTGTACCAAGAAATGGTACCATTGTGATCACCTTATCAAGATAAATCTAATGATTACCTTTGCATAATAAAGTAAAATTTTTGGTACTAAAAAAGTGTACCGATAGAATATACTATTATAATCATCTCACTGAGATGAATCCAATGACTACAAGTGTGCAAGGGGAAAAAAAAATTAGACTTTTTTTTTAAATATTTTTTTTCAAAAAAATGTTTTGAGCAATATTGCACTAATAGAAAAAATTAATTCTTCCTAGATTGTAATTTATGTTTTTTTAATTTCACTACTCCCAAAAGCCACATCTCACTAGATCCAAGAAAAACCTCATAGGAAACTTATCCAAATCAAAGATATGATACCACTTGTAATGAAATTACATAGATATTCACATAGAATGATTTTATATTGTATAAAATAAGAAAATATGAGAGATTATACAGTGATAATTGACAACAAAATAGAATACTAGATAATATAGAAAATCCACTTTGAGGGGGTAACCTCTAAAACAATGCACTAATCAAAGAATACTTAACATGATGATTAAATATTAACCACTACCTTCTATATATAGTCTACTTAGCCAAGGTTATTATGTAGGCTGACCTATCTAAGAACATAGAGAAATGTAACAAGTAAATAAAAGAGGTATGTAAACCACAATTCGGCCACACATATCCCTAGACACACCAATGGTTAAGGTCATAACACTAACCCCCCATTTTTTACCAAAAGCTTTGGTGAGCACTAGATTAGATTTTTCTTTACTTGTTATTAGTATAGTGAATATGAAAACATAGGACTTAGTTAGGGTTATTACATAGTTTTGCTTGAATTGAGGCTTTAGAACCCTCCCTTGTGAAATTATTTGTGATAATTGATCCCCTAATTTTGTCTAGAAAATCCATACTAGTCATGTTCTTGATTATCTAATGTATCCCTAAATGGAAGTGTAAGTAGGACCTATCTTCTCTGAGCTAGGATTGATTTGTACATCTCATGCATTTCTTATTGCATACAAATTCCACATGTGGGAGATCCTTGGAGGGAAAACAATGCTTTTAAATTATATAAGAGACATTTCCAAAGCACAAGACATTTGACTTAAAGAATTAACATGACTATGAAGGTTATTAAAGGTATTATGAATGGTTTAGTGGCCTTTTGACTCAAAATTTACCATTTAAAGACCCAAAACCTCTCTTTTAGGAAATATACAAAGCTTCATAAAGAGAAATGTAAATGATTATCATGAAGAACACCTTATATCCTTCTTAACATGATTCAATGAGTTTTTTATATGTCTTCATCACACCTTCAAATCTTATAGTTCATTTCATACTTGAATATATCGAATATACCAAAGAAACTCATAGTGAGTTATCAATGGCCACCTCTCATACATCTCCATCAAGGAAATTTACATCACAATAAAATTTTATTTATTTGGTAAAGGCCTCCAAAATTTCTCAAACATCATGATAATACTTGACACCAATTGAAATAGAAACATGACAATAGTAAGACACTGAGATATGTTCCCTTCACTTGATAATCAATGAAAATTATGATGGTCAAGCACATCACCTAAGGACCAAGGACTTATAGTGCATATGGTGATCACAAATAGACTCAATGACACCTATATTAATGTTGAATGACTTCAAGAAGTATCTTATGAGACATCATCACTCAGGATAGCATCATGTAGAGGCTTAGGTGAGTTTCATGAAAAAAAATTAGTTGTAGGGGTTGGCATTTCGCCTTGGTAGGAAAAATTACCAACACTAACCACTAGATGGAAATAATATGAAAAATACACATTCAAACATAGAATAAGTTGAGAATAATTAAAGTTATAAATCTTTATTTTCCCCTACTTTTGCATACTACTATTTACAATATTCTTAAGCTCAAATTTTCTAGATTTCTAGTCTCAATCACATTCAAGGCACTCAAGGCCACTATCATACTATCATCACTTAAAATTGAACAAATACTTAGGTGAGGATAACTACAATGGGTTTTATCCCTCCTCGAAGTATTGGTATGTAGGAAACTCTCTTCACAGTAGGGTGTTGAGGATGTCTAGCCTACCCTACTAACAAACACACTTTTCAACTTGTGCCCTAGCTACATGGAATATTAGGGTTTACATAATAAATAAGTAATTACAATAAAAATATATGGTTCTAAAACTCATGTGCACAATAATAGACCCTAAAGATATAGGCATAGGTGCACCCAAAAGTTCAGGATAGTCTTGCACAAAAGACAGTATCGCCAATATCAAGACACTACCACCACTTTTCTAATAATGGAACTATTGTCCATTTATATCACTACTATCTAGGATGGATTATAACATTTTGATCTATTTTAAAACACTCAAACTAGCTTCCATCTTAGTTTCCAGCACCTAGATCATCTCTATCAAGTGTTTCCTAACTAAGTCATTACTTGCACTATTTATTACTATTTTTAGAAAAATCAAAGCTAGATTATTTTCTAAAAAATTAGTGACTATATTTATTACATATTATTTACCTGATTTAGTCTAATCATCTCTTTAACAAGCATAGAATTTACATGCACTAAGTCCTAAAAGGTTAAAATAGATTGGAGCTATAATGGCCCTAGGAGACAATCATGACAAAGGATGGGAACCTTATGTCGAGTGGATCAAATCCCATTCCCATTATATAAAAATTGGAATGTATTATTATTAATGGGGGGAGATTTTATGCACTAGAACTCTACAAAAATTATGGTAGGCCCAGTCCTCTCTTTTCTTATTTTGTTTTGGTTTGTAATTGTCTACCTAGAGGGCACACTTAAATGCTTTTATAATAATACTAAATTATAAAATAGGATGGTTTTAAATCCATTTTGTTATTTATTAATTTCATTAGGTTATTTATGAAATATAATTAGATAATTTTAAGAAGAGGTTGTAATACTTGTTTACTAATGAATATGCAGTTAGATTGTGCAATAGCTAGTCTAATTGGTTATGAATTTTTGATCTATTTAACTTTAAGCTATGTCAATCCATTGAGTGAAGTAACTACAGACCTCTCATATGTTTTTTAATGCAATATAAGTTCATAGTAATATGTTAAGGTAACTTCTTAGAATCTTTCCTATTGAGTTGTTTTAGTTTGTGCTATAGCTAGGCCTAATAGGCAATGGTATAATTGTGATCGATCATGCTTCTAGCCTAAAAAATTAAAAATCATGTTTTAGTTAAGGAACCACTTACTTTATTTCCCTACTCTTTACCTTTTATTTTATCTTTTTTTATTATGAATATTATGCCCATTGTATTATCATATGATACCCATGTGAATGAGGAACCAAAAGGACTTTAGCAGATATCAGTAAGTATTCTCAAACAATATGGAGTTAATTGAATTTTTTGTGGTTAATTATCATTCCTCACCTAGATAAATGATTGGAAATTTCTCAACCCTTGGATTAAACTAGATAAATCTTTAAAATGAGTGAATATTGTGTCTCATGTGTTGTTATCTCCCTTTTTCTCATCAGAATAATTAATCTAATATTTTTTTTATTGGGGGTAATAAATTGAGACAAATAGCTCCATTATAGGTATGTGATGTTCTACTTGGTCAAACATATCTTTACCATTGACATGTATTCTATAAGGCAAACCATATAATTATGTTCATAGATGATGGTGATATGAGATATTATATACCAGTAGTTCATAATATATCACTCACTTGTGCAAAGTGGTGTAATAAGCTAGTTACATATAGTAAAACATTTATATTTTTATGGTAAGATATAAACATTAGAAATTCCTTGTGGCACCAATTCATATGGTAGTTCTTCTAGTAGTCATAATAAAATCAATGGAGTTGAATCTCAAGTTGAAATAATATAAGGACCTATTCCAATTACCAAATTAAGTGTATATACATTATGTGATATAGCACACTATTGAGTTGATCCATAGATTAAATCTACCTAATGTCTCTTTATACTTAATATTATTTGTAGATAATGAAGAAATCAAGTGGAATACCCATAAACTAGTGGATAAAGGACATATCAAACTCATCTCTTCACCTTGTAGTAACCCAATTGTGTTTGCATCATAGAAATATGTAAAATGAATATTATGCATTAATTACTAAGCTCTCAACAATATTAAAGTGAATAAATGTTATCCTCTTCTAAGGATCGATGATCTACTAGACCAGCTCCATGGTTAAAAATATTCACTAAAATTGATCTTAAGTTTGGGTATCATCATTTTATTTTTGAACTTACAAATGTATGAAATACAGCCTTTAATTCCAAAGAATGTCTAATTTAGTGGTTATTCATTCCTTTTGGTTATACCAACACACTATCTACATTCATGTGGATGATGAATGGCATTATCAAGTCATTCACTACTTCATTTATTGCATTATACCTTGATGACATCTTAATATTTATCAAAACATGGAATGAGCATATGTGCCATATAGAGAAAGTGCTCGACACTTTATGGAAACACAATTTGTATGAAAACATGGAAAAATTTTCATTTTTTATGAAGGAGATACGATATCTAGGATACATAGTAAATACACAAGGAGTACTTGTAAGACCTAGACAAGATGCAATTCATCTAGGAATGGCCACAACCAAAGAATATAATAAAGCTTTGTAACTTATTTGGATTAGAAAATGTATACATGATATTTATACTTGGTTTTTCTCATGTGACTTGGCCTCTAAACCAATTTATCAAAGGTGGCACTAAATCAAATTTCATCTGAGACGCTGCATAACATAAATCATTCAAAGAATTGAATTATAGAATATGTTTCACACAAGTACTTACTTTGCCAAACCTTCATCAACCATTTGATATTGAGATAGATGCCTCTAACTTTACACTTTGGGTAGTCCTTACTCGACATATTCATATGGTTTCTTACCATTGTGAAATGTTTACCACATCAATAAGAAACTACCCAACATATTATTATGAGCCTTATGTTATTATTCACACATGTAATCATTGAAATCATTATATCTTAGGGAAAAATACTATGATCCACATAGATCATGAACCTCTTAAATTCTTGTAGACTTAAAATAATTTTTAGTAAGAGTGACATCAAAAATTCTCTTCTTATCTCTAGTAGTTCCATCTAAACATTAAGCATAAGAAGGGAAGAGTTAATTAAGTCACAGATTATATGAGACATACACCGACTAAAACTCTTATTTTTATACTTGATACATGTATACATAAATTCAACACATGGTCTAAATTATACCCATATGACATAGATTTTTCAAATATCTATCATAATTTTCTTTAAGGCAATTCAGTTCCATATTCCTACTTGCATAATGGATTTCTATGTCATCTTGGGCACTTTTATGTTCCTCATGAGGTAGAGAGGCATAAACTAATATGGGAAACTCATTTTATCAATGTTTAGTAAATTTTAGATTTGAAAAAACTCTTGCAGTGTTACAAAAGTATTTCTTCTAGCCACATATTAGGTTTGATGTATCCAAATATATCAAGTCTTGTACCACATATGCAATTGCCAATTCGTTTAACAAGAAATAAGGTTTATACCCACCTCTATCAATTCCAATGAGACCAAGGGAATCCATTTCCATGGACTTTCTATCATGATACCCTACTACTAAACATGGTAATGATTAAATTTATATAGTAGTTGATAGATTATCAAAGATTATAATTTTCATACCATGCAAGAAAGTAATATCAACTCTATAAATATCTTAATTTCACTTTCAACATGCCTAGATCCACTTTAGAATCCCAAAAAAAAAATTCTGGTAGAGATACCATATTTTTAAGCCATTTCTAGAAATCACTTTTGTCTATATTAGACACAAAGTTGAACAAATCCACTATCTTTCATCCATATAATGATGGATAGTCATAAGTGATAAATAGGATTATAGTGAACCTTCTAAAATTGTAAAATTCTAAGAAGAAATGCACTTGGGATGAAACCTTATATTTCATTCAACACTGTAATAACATATCTTTGTATATCTCTACCAAACATAGCCCTATCTAAGTTTGTTTTAGTTTCCAACCTTTTACACCCATTGACATGGTTTATCCTAATCCACCATAAAAATTTGAAACTCATTTTAGTCAAAATGAAGTTGAATTTTTTTTTCAATTCATTGAGCACATTCAATACTTTCAATAGAAAGTGAAAACCATTCTATAATAGGTAATGTCAAATACAAGAAATGCCATGACAAGCACCAAACACCACACACGTTCTAAGCTTGTGATCAACTTTGGTTACACCTTTAGAATGAAAAACTAAAAATACCTTATCAATATCTTTATCCATTTTATTACGAGACTTATACTATCACCAAGCAATTAGGAGATAATGCTTTCAATCTTAATCTTACATCTTACCTTAGGTTTTATCTAGTCTTCAATAAAAAACTCTTGCAACATTACTTTACACCTTTGTTGGATACTTAAAATACCAAAAATAATATTCAATAGATAGATATCAATCCATATTATATCATTCCATTAGAATCAGATCAAGTCATTGATGCTTGATTCAAACAAACATGTCCATAAGAGATCCATCTCTTCCAAATCATCAAATTAGGTCATGTGCCTTCTCAAGGAAAATGGCTTATAGAAGTACAAGTTTATAATTTTTTTCCACGTCTTCTTCTAAAATTAAATGTAATGGGGACCATTGATTTTTAAGGAGGGGTGGTTAATCTATCAAGATCTAGGTCACTAGATCATATTAAACATTGTTATAGTTGCACATCCAACCTTGTGCTAATGTTAGCAATTTAGGTGGTAGCTTATACACCTATACATCAATTTTTTCATTGTAAATCTACTCCTACATTATCACACAACTTTTATAGTGAAATTATTATAGCTTGTATCTCATCATCAATGATATTTAATGACATCATCATACTCTTTATTTATGAAGCAGTTGTTACCAATTTTTGTAATGGTTCAATCAATGCTTCATCTCCCTTCATTATATAATAATGTATAATTCCATTCTTTATAGGTTAACATAACCATAGAATAATTGATTTAGTAATTACATATACACTATACATATGTTCTCATATATATTGTAAAAACTTGGCATAATACTAGTTTGTTATTATAGTTCTACATGGGTTATCATCTATTTCTTATTTTCCTTGTTCTATGAGTGTTTTACATTTTCATATTATATATCATTCAATAATTCACTTTCATTCATAACCCTCTTAATTCTATTTTTTTTTTTTTTCCTCCATGTCTCCCCTGTCCCCAAATCAGTAAATAGCAAAAACTTGTCTAGGGATAGATAAGGAAGGTAGTATGGGGAATTTTGACCCCAAGATCATGCATATAAGGATGCAATCTTAGATCTTGACCAAGTGTATTATCATATAAGATTGATGTTCATAGTACAAAAATGGTATGATGTAAAATACCTGACATTAAAAAATAATGGCATTCAATGGAATTAATGTGCAATGCACCAACATAATGGAGCTCTATCTAGGATGGATAGGTGGAGATCCACAAAGGTATTACAGGATATAAGGAAGATGATTTTGGAGCTAGACATGGTGAGAAATGGTGAATCTTCTTGAGGCTTCTATAATATTTTTAGTTTTTTATAGGTTGTATGGAAAATGCAATGGAAAGATCTATATAAACCCACTTGTATAAGTGATATTCAAGTCAAATAGTTCTATTTAGATATAGTAGTGACATATGGATTTAAAGATAGTTATAGCTAGATATATTGGTGGATTTTGAGATATATCAAGTATGAGAGCATGTTAATTATTTTAAAGATGGGTTTTTATATAATACATGATTTAATATATGAGATTTGATATGTTGTGATGAATATTTTATTGTAAACGTGTTAATATTATTTCTTGTGGTTAACTCTACATGTTATAGTTTGAATATGCATATGAGTTAACACTTGATGATAATGTTTAAGGATAATAATGATTGTTTTAAATCTAATAAATGATGGGGGACATGGTAATATTTATATGCACCTTAAGTGAATGCATGAGCTTCTTAATTAGGATTTTATATAAGTAATTTCTATTTTTGGTTAAGGGGATAAGGTGTATAAATCAGTTAAATAAATATGCAATAATTAATTATTGATTTGTTATAATTTTAACCATGTTTGAATTTGTATAAATAACAAAAAATAGGGGTAAATAGAGACTTATCTAAAAATTGACTGTCGTAGATGATTTTAGTTTTGAAATTTGAGATCTGGGCATTAGTCTATCATCAGTAAGATTTTGGTATTTATCTACTCACTAGACAGTAGCGCCTAGTTTGGAAATTATCACCATTTTTGTGTAGTGTCCTTAATGTGGTGCTAATGTCCCCTTTACATGACTATTCATATTTTCTAGGATAACCTATGCCTATGTTTGTAGGTCCTATTCTTGCATGACTAAAACATGGAGATCTGTATTATACCTCAAAAACTTGATTTGATGTGCAAACCCTAATCTCCTTATAAGTATGGCATGATCAATAAGTTTATGTGTGTTATTAGAGTGGATTAGACATCTTTATGCCCTGTTATGTAGATATTTTCCTACATACTAATACTTTGAGGAGGGATCAAGTTCGATGTAGTTCTCCCACCTAGTGCTTGATGTATGTGCAAGTGATTGCTAGAGTGAGAGTGGCCTTAGACGCCTTGAATGTGCTTGATCTTTAAAATGCTTTAAAATTGGGATTATGGTTGATGTAGATGGTAGTATGAGAAATTATGGTAGAATAGGGATTAAATACCTTAATTTTTCACAATTTTATCTTTGGTTTGAATAGATTTTGCATCTATTTTCCATCTAGTGAATAGAGGTGAATTAGACTTGTATTTATAGGGTTTTTTTGATTGTATGTATAAGAGAATAATCTTATGCCAACCTTATGAGGGGCACACAATTTTAAAACTATCCATTAAGAAGAGGTAGGGCTAATGAAATTAGCACCTAGTTGGGGACACTAGCACCATATGGTTATAGGGTCTCAAATGTGGTGTTAATGTCCTCTTTATAGACTATTAAGTAAGTTGGATGGGGGTCTAGGATGACAGTTATGGATTGTGTTATGACTAGATGTAGGTGACTATGGTATGTTTAATGACTATAAAAGTAAGTCTAATTCTTAAGGATAGGCCTATGTCTAGCCTAGGATAGGTTACCTCAAGTAAAACTCTTAGCATCTAATTGCCACTTTTAGGTGATTACATTTGCCCCCCCCCCCTTATGTTATTAATGCAACAAAGCAAAATTACTAGTATAAAGGAAAAATAATTGTACATGGACTTACTTTGGGAGTGAAGCCCATGTAGTTGAGTTTGAAAATGTAACACGGGTCTACATATGTGGAACATGATCCAAAGCAATGTCCTAAAATGAAACATGCAAAAAATAGTCCTTACTTAAGAGATGATCAAAATAAAAAGACTATGATAAAATGAAATAACTAAGTAAATCTAAGTAAAGAGAGAGGAAACGAATGAATACACCTCATTGGGTATGTAAAACAATACATGAACCTGGTGACAACTTGTGTGTATGAATGTGTTATTGATCATATCATTAAATAGCTTGAACTGAGTTGATGGGTTGCTCAATCCTCTTTGTATCTTGATCTCTATGAATAGCTTGGATAAGACTATAAGTGTGTCTAATCATCTAATATAGATGGCTCAAGAACTCAAGTAGGCCATGACTTCATCATTACCCCCTATGTGAATTAGATGCATTTGTAATTATACTGCATAAAGTGTTACAATTATCTAATTGAGTAAATATGATTGTGTATTTGGATTCATGGACACTAGGGTATATTAGGTGGCTCTAGGCCACTCAGGAATGACAACCACTATAGATGGAGTAAGGCATAAATTTGGTGATAACCTGAAATGTGATAGCAAGTGTATACAGTGTAGATAATTACATGGAGTTTTCCATTCCATTTGATCAACCTATCTAAATATGAGTATATGGAAACCAATATGTCATGCACGTGCCCCCACTCTGGTATCTAAGTATACTAAATCTAAATCAAGTATGTAATATTTGAACCTGTGTAATTAATCTAAATGTATGAGTGATCATGTCGTGCATGATACCCCCAAATCTAAGCACCTGATATGAATCTAAACTAAAATGAATGAATCTAAGCTAAATATAAACATAACTACCAAACCTATGATTGTATCTATATAAATATGTATTTTACTTGGTGTATTAGTCTGAATGATCTAGATTGTCCTAAAGTTGAGGCTACTAGATAGTAGCACTAGATAGTATCACCATGTGATGATAGTGTCCTAATTTAGGTGCTAATGACTGTCTGGTCTAATTTCTATGTGATCTAAACTAAATTTTGAGTCTCTATTATGTTCTATGTCTACCTTAAGTCTGATATCTAAAATTGAGCCTGTGTGTTAAAATGTATCTGTGAAAAGCAATGTAGGAGACTAATCTCTATGTCAAACCCTTATCAATTCCCCCTCTTTTGAGGGTAGTTCTGAAACATGTGTAAGAACTACCCTCTAAAGAAGTAGCTCTACATATTGTGTTAGCTAGATTATGTGCATGATATTCCAATATAATGTAAAACATAACATCAAAATGTAAATGAATCTAAGCATATGTCGGTAATATAATATGTATATTGTAATCTATCATTTCACAAGGGTGTCAAGATATATGTAAGAAATTTGCATAGCATTAAATTTGAGTAATTACCTAGGGAGATGGGGCATGATGTCCATCAAGTCTCCCAAGTAGGAAAGGTAGATGCATGAGAACTCTCATGGCATTGAAAATTGGTGTGTGTGTAACAAGTAAATACAAATGTCATGGTGTAGAAGCATATAAGGAAGCAAACATAAAAACACATGAGGCATGAAAAATATAGGCCAAGGGATCACAATGTAAGGTACATGGTCACATGTCACTAAATCTAAGAATAAAGACACATAAGGACATGTTCAAATGTCCACATATGCAAACAACAAGCAAATTGACATAGAGCCACAAAGAAAGTCATGTTTAAATATTTGCATATAGAAGTAGGAAAGCACAGATAGGGGACATGAGAACATGTCTAAGGCATACAAATAGATAAGTGGTGTAGAATTTAAGTAACAATGGAATATTCAAATGCCCTCAAAGATGGAAGAAGCATAGGAAACAAAATCAAGTCTAATCTAGGAGCTAGAAATGAAAGCATGTATAATTATGTAATACAAATCTACATAGATGCTAAGATGCATATATATTGAGGCTAACTAGTGATAGTTGGTAATAAATCTAATAAATGAGGAGAAATGATCAATATCAAGACAAATCAATGCGTAAAGTGGAATGTATAGTATGTAAAAATAAAATATGGTAGTAGCAATTATAGAGGAGATGCCCCCAGTGGGTAGATATATCAAATATATAAACTTGAATCAATGTAAATTCCCCCAATGGGTAGATGATAGATGGTCTGGGTTAGTGTACTGGATTGGAGTCTTGTCTGGAATTTACAAGCACTTGACAAGAACAAGTGAAGCATATGTGTATGATAAAACTGACTATACTAAGATAGTTATCAATATACAATATCTAGTAAGTAGCATAAATTGAAACATATCAATTCATATAATTTGTATTTATGAAATATTTGAATGTTTTTTTTTATTTTGACATGTATTGTTTTAGTGTTTTCTAAGTATAAGTTATGTACAATAAAATAAAATAAACTGTGTACAAGGAGTGAGAGAGAGAATAAACTATGTACAAGAGTAGGAACCCTACTAACTGATGAGTCTCATGAGAGGCTCACTATCACTATGACCTATGTCAAAAATAGGAATAGTAATCCCCTGTGCAATGTGATTTCTATGTTGTAGTTGAATGTTGTTGTAGTAAGAATCTATGTATTGTTCCTCATCAGAATCATAATATTATTCCACATCAAAATCATAATAACCTTGTGTGTTAGATGGAATTACCTCATACTATGAAGTTGACCTTTCTTAATTATGCTTCAAAATATTAATTATGATTTTTCCCTTTGAAATTGTGCTTATTGTAAACATATAGTGTTGTGGAGGCTCTTTTGATAGAAAACCTTGTTAGAGAATGCTTGTTGGTTGAGCATGATTTTGACTCTGTAACTTAAGATTTTTCTATTTTTATAACATGTCCTGGTATCTGGATGTTTTGCCTTGATAAATTGTATCTATGACTAATGTGCCTTAGCATGTTCAATAAACCCCAAACCTTGTTGACAAATATTAGCAACTATTATAATAGGAGAAGTGATACCTTGGGCCTGTTTGCCCAAACCTTGACCATGATAATCATATTGTTGTATATATTTGTGACAAAAATTATACCATATTGAATGTTGAGCCTCATTTTAGAGAGGTAACTTTGATTGATTGATTTGTTCTTATTGTATTGTTTCTTGTTATGATTGTGCTTTTAGAACCTTTTTTTGTTTTGAGTTATGCATTGGTAACCATTTTTATATTGTTTCTAAATTTGACCTTTTTTGAATTGGTAGATGTGTCAATGTATGTTGTTTAGATGAAGTGTCATTATGTGAGTCATATGTATCTATGATATGTTGTATTTTCATTTTTAATGCTAAACATGAATTGGTGTGGTGCCCATGCATTTTATGATATGCAAAAAAATAGCTAGATCTCCTCATTGGGTGTAGAGGAAGTAGATTGATCAACTTCGCTTTAATCATTTCCCTAAGTGTCTCACTTAAACTCTTATTTGACCTTTGAATGCTTTTTGAATCACTAGTTTTAGATGTACTTTGTTTGATTTTGTGTTAGATTATTTTTTACTCATGCTTTCTAGGTTTGTTTTATGTGGACTTCAGTCCCACATTAAATAGTTTAGCTTGCTTTTTATTTTTCCTTATTTATATAAGTAAGTGCATTCATTGTTATATTTATGTTTTTGTATTCATATCATTTGATTATAATAATTATTTTGTCAATTGGTTTCTCTTGTTTATGCTGAAGCATCAATGGCTATGGTAATGAGCCATTAGAGAGATATTGGTTGAAGAGTTTTGATAATCTTTCATGGTATTAGAGCCAATCTCTAATAGTCATTGCCCAGCATGTCTTTCTTCTCTTTTTTTATAGTTTTTAGTCTTCAAAATCTCTATTTGTATTTTGAAAATTTACATTTGCATATGTTGGGATTATGAAAATCAAACTCGATTTTATAGATTTGAGTGTGTCATATATAGCTTTCTTAATAATTGTCATCAAGTTTTGCTTGATTCTTGTTTATGGTGAGAAATAACCAGGTCTAGTTGGAATGAATATGCAAAGAGCTCAAAAAAATTGTGTTGTAACTTTTATTTCTAAACTTGGCATCTAATTCTTCAGCAAAGGCTGCCATCTTTTGAGTTGGGGTGCTTAATGCTTGGCATTAGAGACCTGCAAGGAGGTGTCATCCAATAAAGAGATCAAGAGTAGTTTTTGGCATTAAAAAATTAGATTGGTGCTAAGAGGATAAGAGGCATTAAACATTAGAGGCACTGAAGGAGATCTAAAGCTAGGTATTGAAATCTATTTCTAAAACTCCTCTTTTTATCCTAGCATCATCTTTCCCTTTGATGTCTCAGATCTATTAGATTCAATGAATCTAAGATTTGTAGCATTTGTTAGGCATTGGATTTTACACCTTTATCATCATTTTTTGGCCTTGGCATTTTGTTAACTATCAATGTGGAATCTTATTTTCTATTATGTGAGAGAGAAGTCATGGATCTATTGTCATTGAAGAAACTATCTCAAAGATATGATTTTATTATAATTATTAAAATCTTGGCATTGGAATAAGTCTTGGCATCATAGATCTGCACTTGGCATTAACACTTTTTGGTGATGCTTTGTTTTTTTTCCTCTATTTACTTAAGAGTTAGATCTATAGAATGAGGTGTTGGATCTAAGGAGGAGGCATTACAAGAGCTAGAGGTCAATTTTTGTGTGGAGGTGATGCATTGGATGTACTTATAGTAAGTGAAACACCATATTATTACCTAGGATGTCCTTTTCTACCTTGATGTCACCCTTTCCTTGCAAAGTTTTCATCAAATTTGAAGAAAATGTGTCATTAGATCTCTATTCTACTATCTGGATCTTCTTGTGGAGTTATTCTTTAGATATGAGCTAAAAACAACAACAAAATATTCATATTCTCTCTTTACTTAGCTTGAAATTTCTTTTTCTGCCTTACTAGCTATAATTTTTTCTTAAAGAGAAAGTCAAAATTGTCTACATGCATAACGAGGTAACCGAGAAGACTTTTTTCCACTTCCATTGATTTTTTTAAGCCCATGGAAATATTTAGATTCCAACGAGTGGTTGCATTACCATGTTGTTTTTTTTGGCTTCATAAACTAGATTAAAGTGATTTTTAATTGTTTTGACCCATATTTACGAGAAATTGAAATACTTTTAACTTTTGAACCATAACTCAAATTTGAGTTTTTTTTTTCAAAAGTGCATGTTTTTATATTATCTATCCATTGGTGTTATTAAATTATAAAAATGCACTATTTTTATAAAGTGTCTCATTCTAGGGGGACTCTTTGCATTGGTGTGCTACCATATCCTTATGGTTTGTGGTGATATTTTCAATGGTGATGTATTTTGATATGTTTTGAGAATTTTTTGAAGTATTATTCATTGTTTTTCACATGTCTTATCTCTTTCATTTGTCAGAGATTGAAGGGTGAGGTCCAGTCTGGCAAGAGGTTAGACCCCCTCACAAGCAATACAAACGTCTTTCTTACTTCTTTTTTATTGCATTGTCATCATTTATTGCACTCAAGGATGCATTTTCAACTGAGTATAACATCCTATTCTTGAGTATACATTGTCACTACTATAGGGTTTCATGTGATATGGGCCTTACACTATACTTCACGCATGTATCATGGATGCATTTTTAACTGAGTCCAATGTCCTTTTGTTTATGTTTTACAACAAATTTTTGGCTGCTAATTCTTTTTTGGTGTGTTTGCATATATGGCTATTTTCACCATTTGGCACACTCTTCTATCATTCCACGACATGCATTAGTACATAAACACACTAGTAGTTATGTCATGTCTCCTTGAGGTCCCTCTTTTAGCACGTCACCTTCTTCTATGGGGACACTTTTTCACTCCCTTGTTTTTAGAGCACCTCTCTTAATGGCTTGATTGATAGATCAATAGTCTCCTCATTTGGAGTTATTTTGGTGAAGCCCAATGTCAATATATCAATAGCTTTTTTTTGTGTATGGGTTATTGTACCCACACTGATTTATAAAGTGTTAGGGGGGTTTGTTGATTCAGTCGTGTTTATCTTCATGTGTTTGTGTGATCTATTCTGAGAACCTTTTCACTTCATCAATTTCTTATCTTTTCCATCACCACCATGGGCCATCTTCATTGACAGATTTATCTATATTTTAACACTTTTTTTTATAGTTGGTAGTCTCTTTGTTTGGAGCTATTCAGTTGTATACAGTGTCAACTTATTCAGTGTTTGATTAATAGATTTGGACCACTTATACAGACCTTTATTTCTTCACTTTATTCATTCAATAATATGAGGGGGTGTGTACATTCTACTTCTTACTGTTGATTTTTCCTTGCACATGTAGTAATTTTTTTGTATTTTCATCACCACTGATAGTCTTCTTGATTCAAGCTATTATGGTGAAGCCTAGTGTCAGTTGTTTTGTGATTGAGTATTGGATTCAGACCACTCATGCATATTGATTTATTTTGTGACTTGAGATTACTTGGAGTACAGACTTCTTTAGAATCATCTTCAAGGGTCTTTCTAGCTTTCTCTTCTTATTTTCTCTCTTTTGGGGGGGAAGCCTTTTGTAAAAAAATTCTCTCTTTTTCTTCACTTTATGAGAGTTATGTATTTTGCACTTTTTAGTGTTTTCTAGATTTTTTCTTTGTACATGGGTATCTTATTCAGGCACTTTGTTTGTTGAAACCCATATGAGGATTCCTACTTGACTCCATGGCCTTTTTGGTGATTCTTATAGTGACACCAATGTGGTATCCCCACTAGTGACACTAGTATGGCAGCCCTACAGTATTTGTGCTCACTTCACCATCATGTTGGAGGGTGTTTGAGCAATGATTCCTCAGGTTCATCATTCTACCTAGTACTTTGGATCACAGTGTTTGTATTTAGTGATCCTTGTGATTCATCACCATTCTTACTTCGACTTGGTGATTATAACAACTTAACATCCATATACTTTGACATGATGGATTGGCATCCATAGAGACACATGACTTCACACTACATCCTCTATTGTTATCCCCTAGCTAAACTTGAGGAGGGGTGTTAGAGTATATTTTACTCATGATTTCTAGGTTTGTCTTATGTGGACTTTAATCCCACATTGACTAATTAAGCTTGCTTTTTATTTTGCCTTATCTATATAAATAAGTGCATTTATTATAATATTTATGATTTTATATTCATATCATTTGAGTATAATGATTGTTTTGTCAATTGGTTTTCTCTTGTTTATTTTGAATCATCAATGGTTGTGGTAATGAGTCATTAGAGAAATCTTGGCTGAAGAGTTTTGATAACTCTTTCAGTATTGTTTCTAAATTTGACCTTTTTTGATTTGGTAGATGTGTCAGTGTATGTTGTTTAGATGAAGTGTCACTATGTGAGTCATATGTATCTATGATATGTTGTATTTTTATTTTTAATTCTAAACATGAATAAATGTGGTGCCCATGCATTTTATGATATGCAAATAAATATCTAGATCTCCTCATTAGGTGTAGAGGAGGTAGGTTGATTAACATAGCTTTAATCATTTCCCTTAGTATCTCACTCAAATTCTTATTTGACCTTTGAATGTTTTTTAAATCACTAGTTGTAGATGTACTTTTTTGTGATTTTTGTTATGATATGTAACATTATTTGCCACAAATTAACTTGTTGAAGATACATATACATGGTTTACACTATTGTGCCCTAGACGCCTTTGTCTTATAAATTGATTTTCTAATGTTTTAATCTTTTCATGTAATATTTGATTCTAATTTTTTAAACCTATAATTATCTTGTTCATATTGATAATTTGATCACATAGAGTCTCACAAGTGCAAACCCTATTTGTTTTTTATTGAACATCTAGGCAGACACCCTGTATGAAAGAGGTGTGAATAGGCTGAGTAGGGGGATTAGTAACAGTGTTATAGGCTACTTCATCTCATGGAAGAATTATAGCATGGATCTGGTTTGAAGGAAAATATCTATCACCCTCATGGAGATGAGGAGGAGAAGAAGATTATTTTATGTACATAAGATATGACACTAAAACTTGAAACATAGTTGTTAGCTTATGTGTTAAATCCTCTATATGTGTGTGGGTTTGCTTATTCATGTAATTCCACATAGGATAAAGATAACATGTTATGAGATATGACATATATTGCAATTGATATAAAGCACCATTTATACATGTGTTTATTTATTTTCTACATTCATTCTGAATTAAAGGGAACAAGCATGTAAATTAAAGTATTAGACTTTATAACAAAAAGTGATTGATTTATTCTATCATTATGATCATGATTATATGAATCTGAAATCTAAGTTTTATGAATAAAATCTAAGTATAAATAGAAAAGGAACAAACCCTAAGTGTGTCTAGGGTTAGGGTTTTAGAATCTAGGGTTTCTTAACACCAATTTAAATTTGATGTAAAATAAATTGAAATCCTAATATAAAATTGATTTTAATTTAGCCAAGTTGTCTAAATAAAATTATAATTATGCATCCCTAATTTTTTTGCACAAAATTTAGATGAATTCAAGCTAGGGTTTGAAGCAATATTTGAAGTAAGAAAGATACACCAAATGATTTAACCTTTTAGAGTTTTACACAAGAAATTCCTATGTTTGGTTAAGGGGTTGAGATGTCTAAATTAGTTAAATAAATATGAAATAATTAAGTACTAATTTATTATGATTTTAACCTTGTTCGACTTTATATAAAAAGTAACAAATAAGGATAAATAGAGACTAATTTGAAAATTGATTGTCATGGATGATCTGGGTTTTAGAATTTGAGATCTGGGCAATAGTTTGTGTCATCAACAAGATTCTAGTATTCATCTACTCATTGGACATTAGTGCACTATTTGGATAGTAATTCTATCCATGTGTAGTGTCCTTAATGTGGCGTTAATGTCCCTTTTTTGGTATTGTTCCTATTTTTTTTATAGAACCTACACTATGTCTTTAGGTCCTGTTCTTGCGTGATTGAATCCTCAAGCATTGTATTATACCTGGAAAAATTGATTTGATGTGTAAACCCTAATCTCCTTACAAGTATGACATGAGTAATAATTTTTTTAGTATTAGGAGTATGGACTGGACATTTTCAATACCCAACTGTGTAGAGAGTTGCCTGCATATCAATACTCTAAAGAGGGATCAAGTCTGATGTATTTCTCACACCTTGTTCTTGATGTATGTTCAAGTGAATGCTAGAATGAGAGTGGCTTTGGATGCCTGAAATGTGCTTAAGATTTGAAATTCTTGAAAACTCAGCTTAGGGATGTTGTAGAGGGTAGTATGTAGAAAGTAGGACAGAATAGGGATCAAATACCTTGATTTTTCACAACTTTATCTTTGGTTTGAATAACTTTTGCATCTCTTTTCCATTTAGTGAATTAGACTTATATTTATAGGGTTAAATAGATTATGCAGATAAGAGAATGAGCTTAATCTAACATTAAGAGGGGCACACATTTGAAAAATAATCCATTAGGAATAGCTAGGGCTAAAGATAATAGTGCCTAGTTGAGGACACTAGCACCATGTGGTTGTAGTGTCCTAAAAGTGGTGTTAATTTCATCTTTATAGACTGCTAAGCAAGTTGGATTGGGATCTAGGATGACAGTTTTAGGACTGTGTTATGACTATATATAGGTGACTATGGTCTGTTGAATGACTAGAAAAATAATTCTAATGCTCAAGGATAGGTCTATGGCTAGCCTAGGGATAGGTTACCTCAAGCAACACTCTTAGCATTCAATTACCACTTTTAGGTGATTACACTATTAAAGTTATTTTTATTGGTGAAAAACAGTTAGATGCTTATGAAATAAGTGAAACAACTACCATGTTTTTTCCAAGTATTAAATTTAACGTAATTACCCTAAGAGTTATTCTTCCTTGGTTATCAATTCCCTTGATGACCATTTTTTAATTAGCGATGGATTTTTTCCAATGCTTAATTATAAAAGAAAGGCTTCACTAGAAATGTTTAATCTTAAACCATTGTCAAAAACTGCTCTTTTGATTCCTAGATTTGTTAATTGTAACTTGAATGTCCAAGGGTAAATGTTGATCACTAATAGCTTTTTAATGTAACTCATCATTCTCAAAAGAAATGCATTCTCACTTATCTTGAATAGATCTAAAGAAAGAAAATAATATGGTTGAGTATCACTTGGAATTTTTTAGTTCGTCTAATGCTTTGTAAATAAAACTCTTATACACATTGGATTTTTTGTAAGTAATTTTAAAATAAATATATTAACTTGAGTATATTTCAATTGATCTATAATATCATAATATTTTGTGATGTGTAACTTAAGTCTAGGAGTTTGAGGGGGACTAGGAGTGATGTTTTAAGGTTACTCCCACCTTGAGATTGACGAATTTTAGGGGGGTTGTTACATTCTTTGCTATGTCTCTCATTTGCATAGTATGATTCACCACAAAATAAGTCATGATATATTAGAAAAATTTATACTAGAGCAAGACATGTCTACATAAAGCACTAAGGCTTTTCTATCATTAACAAAAGGAGAAAGGCATAAATATGAAGCATTATCACAATTGCATAAAACCCTGACTTGTATTGGAAGATATTTTAACATTTTATAGTTTTTTTATTCAAGACATATACTTGAACATGATTACTAGTTTTTTATACAACAAGAATAACATCACTCACGACAAGATACATGTGTCAAGATTATACCATGTGTATTTATGCACACATGATATAACGGTATCACATCTAAGATTTTTATTGCACAAAATAATATGTTTATCTATAACAAATGATGTATTACATATAGAGACATAAATTTTACAATATTTTTTACATTCAATGGCTAGGTTTTAAAGAATATGACTACAAACAAAACCTTACAAAGAGGCACATAAGCAATCATAATTTTGACAAGCATTCTAGTGTTTGAAAATACAATTTGTAAAATTTAAGAATGAATCAGGGCTTAAATTCAAGTAAATATAAGAGTAATAGATCTAAGAGCATGCAATGAAATATACCCTGGAACAATTAGGTAGAGTCATATTTAACGCTATTAAAATAATCTTTAACTCTATAGGATGAAACACATCAAGTGATCTTAATAAAATTAATATCTATCACAATATGAAACAAGATCTAATCCTAGGGTGGTGAGGAACATGAAAGACAGTGTAGATTCACCAAAATGTGGAATAGATAAATGGATTTCAATCAAACTACAATACAAATGTCTATACACGTTTCACTAGGGCTAAAATGAATGTAAAACTCTATAGCATACATAACTAATTTTCTAAAACCAAAGCAATAAAGACAAAAAGAATAGTTTAGAGATGTATCTTGAATATTGGGAGATTTGGTGACAGTTGTCAAAGGGTGATAGTAAAATTTATGGTTTTGTGGCAAGAAAATAAGAACCTTAAAAACTCATGATGAATAGAGGAGTTTGTCTAAACCATCATGTTTATGTTTAGGGGATTTCCAAATCGTCAAGTTGACACTTCTAAGAAGTGTTAATTATTAAATATTTTTTGACAACAATGTTCATTCGATCGAGGGTTTTATAAACCTCGTTATTTTTCTGAAAGTTTACTCAAATCACTAGAAAAAGAAACTTTTCATTTCCATAATTGATCAACGTGATCTGAAAACTGTAAGGAAGAAAATATATGTTTTGAGGCTTGTGTTATACCAAAAAATAATTAAATTATCTTAATATTTGTTACGTCTCTCAATTATATACAATATAAACAATAAATGACTAAATGAATTAAAATATTTTTATATTTTGTATTTTATATATGTTTATATATAAAAATTGTTTCATAATTATTAAAAAACATGTTGAGAATTAAGTATTATTTTTATTATAACAAATTGTTTCATGAATAAAAAACCTAACTAGAGAGCACCGTTTAAAAAAACACCAAACAATAAAATAATAAAAGACTAGTCATCAAATCATGGAGAACACCCCTAAAATAACTAAAGACGGCTCTCTACGAAACATATTGACATAAAAAACTTGGAAATAATATGTGATGGTAAATCACGTCTCCTTCATTTTAATAGTGTGTGACCGAAAGTGAACCCTTTAAGCTAAATGATTTCTTTTATGAATATATATTTTATATCCAAATGAATATATGTTTGACTTTTACGGACTAGTGCTTAGACATGTATTAAGTGCGGGTCTCTTATTTTCGTTGAAAATGTTTAGATTCTTTTTTTAAAGCGGTCAATTTTGACTTTAGAATTTCTTTAAACTTTATTATTTTATATGATTGTTAAGATAATGTGTGAACTTCATATTCAAAGTATGAATATTTTATAGAGGAAGTCATATGTTGGAAATTAGAAGGATAGAGTTAACAAACGTTAAATGAATAATATATTAATATAGATATTTTTTATATATTTTTCTAATAATTTCAAGAGGTATTAGTAGTATTGAGGTTTCTAAGGTCAATGGAGTTTTGGGTGGTGGGCTTTCAATAAGTCTTCGATTTAAGAAAGGGGAAGGGAAAGTGATCCATAAATCTTCCTTGACCAACAAATTCATATTCATCATAGCTAAGAGGGCAATTTCTAAAGGGTGTGAGGAGATTTGTAATATGTTTGAGGGTGATGATCAAGCCATCAAGTTTAGAAAATATCATTGATGTCAAAGACAGAGTCAAAGGAAGACAAACAAAATATGACTAGTGATCCTATAGCAAATACAAAAATTGTATGTGAAAGATCATCAGTTGACAAAGTCAAGGGGAATATCCTAGAAGATCCCCCTAAGAAGCACTTGATTTATGCAGAATGTTTGAATATTTCAAACTCTTTCCACCCCTATAACAACTTTTGTAAAGATTTTATTGTTTCCAACAAAGGCACCTCTAATCCAACCCTGATCTCCTAGAGCTTCCTTTCTATTGGTCCCCTTGTTTTGACTTCAAACCTGCTATGGATCCAAAGGCTAAGATATCAGAAGGTGCTGAGTTTTTTTTGTAGTTGATGTGCCTATTTCTTTTTTAAATGATGAACCTGTCTTGGAACTAGTTGATGACTCCATTATTGTTATGCAAGAAGACATTGGGCACATGTCATTGACTCGAAAATGTGTGGGTTCCTAACTTCCCCCAAATAAATTTCAAGGTTTGGGTGCAATCAATTTGGAGCAATATTCAAACTCTTTCCTTATCCATGCTTTAGAATGGTTTTTTTCCATTTGACTTTCAAGAATGTATAGGGCATGGAGCTTGTCTAGTCTGGTGGGCCTTGGTTATATGGAAATGTAGGAATTTTATTTGCCCTTGGTCCCCCTTTTTTAACCCTTTTATGACAAAAATATCCAAAGCTCCTTTGTGGATTAGGGTTTACAATCTACCTTTCGTGATGCATAACATTTGCCATATCAAACTACTAATGGATAAGATTGGTATGTTTGTTAAGATGGATGTTGAATTTGTGCATTGATGAACCTTTCCAAACCTCTTGTCCATTCTATCAAGATTGTTTCTTCTCATGGCTCATGGAATCAATTCATCAACCTTGAAGGCCTCTCATTCAAGTACTTCTATTGCAATTAGCTTGTACACAGAATGGATACCTACCATTTTAAGGACTCTATGACATCAAGATTTCACCCCATTCAAAGATGGATTAAAAAGGCGGGATCCCTTGATGTCAATTTTATGTGGCAAAATCACAAAAAAAAAAATTGATCATCTCTCTTCCCCAAATGATATCTTTGTTGTTGCTTCTTCTTCTATTTATCCTAAACACAGAGATCTTCTTATGGATCTTTTAGCCATTATGAATGTTGAAGCTGAGATTTCATCACATGTCATTGAAATTAAAAATAAATTTAGCAAAGCTCTACATATAACTTCTCTTTGTACTCCTTATACTTCTCAGTCCAAAGTTGTTCAACTCAAGGCACATGTTGATTCGATGACCAAACATAGAGGGTGAAGATTAGAGGCATAAATATTGAGGATGGAGGCAATGAAAGTGATTTGTGATGGCACTTAATGGACTATAGAGGATCTCCTCTCCCAGAAAGGGAGGAGATTGGTGGTTGCATGAGGATAACTTTTTTCAGTTACTTTGTCCAATTTTTTGTCTTTCTTTTTATGTATTTTAGGATTTTCCTAGCACTTTATCCTTTATTAGATGCCCATTGCTCTATTCTTCATTAGTTGTTTTCCCATTGTAATTTTGTTGTTGTTTGAGAGCCTCATTTCATGTTGGTTTTGGAGCTCGATGAACTTATTTTTCTAGTTTATGGCTTCTTTTTCATTGTTCTTCTATCTAAATTTGTATAAGGTGTGGGCCCTTCCAAAATCCTTATTTACCTATAATAATAATAATAAAAAATATCGAGAGAAGTCAATTTCAAGGCTTTTATTTTAGATTATTCACATACTAGAATTATTGAAAATTTCATTATTTTATTTGTAAAATTCTTACTGACTAATAATAAATTGTGTCAATCTAACTACACTAATGTGTCAAACTTGAAAAAAATAGGCTCCAAACTCCATCACATGGCCAATATATTATGATTTTTTTATTGATTTCTCAAAAAAAAATCTAAGTGACAATCAAATGAACTTCAAATTTAAGCTAGAAAGTAAAAGTGAACACACTCGTGGACATTACAACCCACCAACATCACCCCTCCCCTATAATGTCCCCACTTTAGTAGTTGACTTACTCAATTTCAAGCATACTTACTAATCATAGTAAGTTAGCAGGACATAGTAGAAGGCTAGTTTTGATGATTGGATTTGATACTCCTCGCTGAGAGCTTTTCGACAAGCTATCACTTGTGCCATTTAGAGTCTGGTTGCTAGTACTTTTTAATGCCTGAAGTGGTGTAAAAAGTAACATTTAACTCAGTTGCAAGACATTGAGTGTTACTTTAAATATTTACTTTATGGGGATGATACCCAAGGGAGACATAAGTAATATTTTAATGGATGGACTGTTGCACATCCTTTATCCCACATTGCTCAAGTGAGTTGAGTCACCCCTTGGAGAAAGGATAAAGGGAAGTGCTTGTGGCTTCTTTAGGTAGGTTGGATAAGAAGAACAGAATTGTTGCACTTAAAGCTTATTTAGGCATTTGAGAACGTCCTTCTCATCTGTAACACTCTAGACATCAATCCTTGGGATTGGTCTTTGAAGTTTGTGCTCTCAACCACTATAGCAGCTGTGCCACTGTAGCAGATGTGCCACTGTAGTAGTTATGCCACTGTAGTAGTCATGCCACTATAGCAGTCGTACCACTGTAGCAGCTCATCACTATAACAACTCCTTCACTATAGCATCATGTAGCAGCCAGGTGAGTTCGTAGATAAAAGTCTGCATGAGTCCGTAGAAATTAGATTTCAGCCTGCATGAGTCCATAGAAATTAGATTTCAGCCTACATGAGTCCATAGAAATTAGATTTCAGCCTACAGAGTCCATAGATTTTAGCTTGCAGAGTTCATAGATTTTAGCCTGTAGAGTCCATAGATTTCAAACTATAGATTCCATAGATTTCAACCTGCAGAGTCTGTATTTTAGCCTGTAGAGTCTGTAGATTTTAGCCTGTAGAGTCCATAGATTTTAGCCTACAGAGTTCATAGATTTTAACCTGTAGAGTCTATAGATTTCAGCCTACATAGTCCATAGATTTCAGCCTACAAAGTCCATAGATTTCAGCCTACAGAGTCCATAGATTTCAGCTTGTAGAGTCCATCAGTCCGTAGTTCCACTGGATGGAGAACAAAATGAACGCACCTTCAGCACTCATTGGGATATTTGATCAAAATGATGTTCATACAATCATCAGATTATTTAGTGAGTTATCACGTGATAGAATTGTACTCGTTTACTCATTTTGTAATTAATATAAATATAGTGTGTCAGTTATTTCAGCTGTGTATATCTATGCTTGCAATTTTATATTTATGTTACATGCATTAGTCTTTGTAAAACATAAAAAAATCAATACTAGCAAACTTTTTGGAGTCATAAGGAGTCCTATTGGGTTAGTTTTGGGCGCAACAGGGGTGCCCATTATAGTGGTATTAGAGCCTATTTTTCCTACCATCCTGTGAGGTTTCATGCATCCCACACATCATTACTTCTTGAGGAAAAACCAGACAAACCCAGACTTACAAGTTTTTTCAAAGATTGAAGAGGAGGGTGACCCTTTTTCAGCACCAACCATGGGTGACTGAGATGGGGAAAGGGGAGAACCTAGCACTAGGATGATGCTCAATGATCTTGCCAGGGGGCAAAGGGAGCTACAGGCCACATTACAGCGGATGGATCTAGCAATTACACAACACCTGACTAGAGCAAATCAAGGCAATAATGCCAACCAGGGTAATAATGCTAACCATGTAGGTGGACAGGGTAATGGAGGTAATGGAGATGCACTGATTAATAGAGGAGCCCAGACATATGCTAGAGCAGGTTCTTCTATGAGACCACTCATGCCACAATTCCCTCTAAGATAGAATGACCAAGATAACGTTGGTCCCACATAGTAGGAGATACAGGACCAAATACTGGAGGATTGGAGAAATGTTGGACCAAATTTTCAAGGTGAAATGTCCTTCATGGAGTATATGGATGTTAGACTCAAGCATATGCCCATGAGAGGAAATAGGCAAAAAAATTATGAGATGAGGAAGAAGTTCGGAAAGTTGTCCATTCCATACTATGATGGTACAGGGAAGACTTCAGCGCAAACATGGGTCCAAAAATTAGACACTTATTTCCAGCTTAATCCCATGCCTGATGAGGACGCGATTAAGTATGTTACATTGCACTTGGATGGAAGTGCCCACGAGTGGTGGCACCATTGTATGGTCACACTTGGCCATAACCAAATAGATACTTATGCAGAGTTTATTGAGAAACTCATTGACAAATTTACTACTAAGGACCCAAAATTGCATTTCAAGGAACTAGCCCAGCTTAAATAGTGGGGTTCTGTGGAGGCCTATATCATTGAGTTCCAAAAGCTGGCAGTATTGGTGATGGATATATCTAAAAGGAGACTAGTTGTTCTTTTCATGGATGGGATTTCTAATCCCTTACGAGGATGGGTAAAGGGACACAACCCATCTTCACTACAAGAGGCTATTAAGAAAATGAGGGACCAAGCATCTTCTTCCTACAGGAGTAAACTTCACTCTAATGACCCTCATTTTAAGAAGGATAAGGAAAGAAAGACATTTCAGAAGGACCCTCAGTGGCCTAAGGGGGAAACTAAAGGATTGGACAATGACACCCTCAATGAGCTCAGGAAGAAAAAACTATGTTTTCATTGTAGAGAGCCATGAAATCTCTCCCATGAATGTTTGCTTAAGGCAAAGGCTAAGCCAATGGAGTATTTTTTAGCAGATGAATCACCATCTAAAGACAAGGAGCAACATTCAAATTCAAAATCTAGTCAGGGCGATAGCGCTGTTGAGGAGAGTTCGAATGATGAGAAGTCTCTTGCTCGATTGATAGGGGTCCAGAAGGCCATTACCTTTAAGGTAAGAGGGATGATTCAGGGGCAATGTGTGGGTTCATTGATTGACACAAGGGAAATGCATAATTTCATCAACACAAAACTGATGGCCAAGAGAGGCCTTTAGACTGAAGAGCATGCAGGGTTCAAAGTCATGGTGGCCAATGGCCACAAGTTATTATGCACCCAAAAGATTTCAAAACTTCACATCATATTGGGAGGAGATTATGAGTTGGAGGATTATTTCTATGTAGTTGACATGGGTGATTATGATGTCATCTTGGGAATGACATGGATGGCTTCTCTAGTAGAGTTCACCTTCAACTTGGCTAAGCTGGAGATGAGGTTTCAGCATTAGGGCAAGAAGGTGGTGGTCTAAGGTTTACCTAATGGGGGCTCAGGGTGGTATCATTAAAAAGGATGGAACAGTTGTTTAGACATGATGATGTAGAGTGGGCAACTGAATGTTTGATCATGCCTATGTCTCTAGAGTAGTAGTTAAAAAGCTATCACCTAGATGTACAGGGGGTCACTTCTAGGCATGATAAGGTGTTTGGTAGCATTCCACATGGGGTTCCTCCCAAGAGGGGTATAGATCATGTTGTCGAGCTAGAGGAGGGGGCTAAACCAATCATCATCACCCCCTACCACCATCCTAAAAAGCATAAGGATGAGATAGAGAAGTCGATAAAGGAGATATTGGAGATGGGGTATATTAGGCCCAGTAAAAGCCCCTTTACTTTAGCAGTGGTTTTGGTGAAGAAGAAGGATGGGATAATGCATATGTGCATTGATTATAGAGCTCTCAATAAGAAGAAAATTAAGAATAGGTACCCCATCCCAAGGATTGATGAGCCGATTGATGAGCTGCATGGAGCACAATATTTCTCTAAGATAGACTTACATTCAGGATACCATCAGATCAGAATGCGAGCGAAGGACACAGAAAAAATTGCCTTTAAGTGTCACTACGGGCACTTTGAGTTTTTGGTTATGCCATTTGTGCTAACCAACGCTCTAGCTACCTTCCAGAGTTGTATGAATTAGGTGTTTAGAGGGTAGCTCCAAAGATTTGTATTGATATTCTTTGATGACATCTTGGTATTTAGTAGGATGTGGGAGGAGCACCTACAGCAATTAGAGGAGGTGCTGGTCATTTTGGAGAAGGAATCATTGTATGCCAAGGAATCAAAGTGTGAGTTTGGCATGACAAAGTTGCTGTACCTTGGCCATATTATCAGTGCTGAAGGAGTTCAGGTGGATCCAAAAAAGATCAAGGTGGTTATTGATTGGCCTACTCCACCAAGCCTTACACAACTCAAAGGGTTTTTTGGATTATGTGGATTTTATAGGAGATTTATGAAGAGCTTTTCACAGACTGTTGCACCATTAATAGACCTCACCAAGAAGGGTGCTTTTGTAAGGACAGAGGTAGCACAACAGTGTTTTGAACATTTCAAGCGGGTGATGTCTTCATGTCTAGTTCTAGCTCTACCCAATGTCACAAAGCCTTTTGAGCTTCATTGTGATGAATCAGGTGATGGGATTGGAGCAGTATTGATGTAGGAGAAGCACCCCATTGCTTTTGAGAGTAGGAAGCTCTGAGGGGTGGAGACGAGCTACTCTATTTATGATCGGGAGATGTTGGCCATCATGCATACCTTGGCCAAATTCCGATCCTACTTGGTTGGAGGGAAGTTTGTGATCAAGATGGATCACAACAACATAAAGTATTTCATGGGCCAACGAGACTTAAATGACAAGAAGTAGAAGTGGGTCACTAAATTGTAGGATTATGACTTTGACATTGAGTTTGTTAAAGGGAAGAAGAATGTAGTAATTGATGCCCTATCTAAAAGACCTCACATTTGTGCTCTTACAGAAATTTTAAGAGATTGGTGGGTTAAGATTATAGCAAAATATGCCAGAGATCCTTGGGCTTTGGGATTGATTTCAGGCACTATACAGGATGATCACTATGAGGTGATAGATGGGTTGATTAGATTTTAGGATAGAATTTATTTGATTCCATCATCACCCTTAAGAGAGACGATACTGAGGGCATTTCATGATGTACCTATAGCTAGGCATCTGGGGGTTTTCAAGACATATAGGCAGATCCAAGAGCATTTCTCATGGAGAGGGCTCAAGGACGATGTTTAGAGGCATGTCAGGGAGTGTGCAGTTTGTCAACAGAATAAGGAAGAGCACACATTTCCTATTGGTTTACTACAACCCTTACCCATTCCAGACCAGAAGTGGGAAATCATTTATATGGACTTCATCACTGGCCTACCATGAGTGCAGGGAAGAGATTGCATTTATGTGGTGGTAGACCGATTGATGAAGTTTGCTCACTTATTTGCTATCCCCTCTACTTATACAGCAGCTCAGGTGGCAGATTTGTTCTTTAGGGAGGTTTTCAAGCTGCATGGGTTATTGAGATTTATTGTTAGTGACAGGGATAACAAGTTCATGAGTGCCTTTTGGCAAGAGTTATTCAGGCTGTGTGGTATAAACCTTACACCTAGTATGAGCTACCACTCTCAGACAGATGGGTAGATAGGGATAGTAAATAAATGGGTGGAGGGTTATTTGTGGAACTATGTGAGTACACAACAGAAAGCTTGGGTTAAGTGGTTACATATGGGGGAGTATTGTTACAATACCATACATCACATGACCATCAGGATGACTCCATTTATGGCATTGTACAGGTATGAAGCTCCAAGCTTCATGGATATGGTTTTGGGGGATAACAGAGTGCCAAAAGCTGAAGGCCTATTGAGGGATAGTCAAGATATCCTAAGCGAGCTCAAGGATAATATACAATAGGCTCAAAATTAGTAGAAGTTGTATGCTAATCAACATAGGGTAGAACACAATTTTGAGGTAGAGGGCATGGTGTATTTGAGGCTACAGCCATATAGGCAGTCATCACTTAAGAAGAACAGAGCAGAGAAGCTTAAGCCTAGATTTTATGGCCCCTATAGGGTGATTTGAAGAGTGGGTGAAGTCACCTATGAGCTTGAGCTTCCAGAGGGTAGTCGGGTGCACAATGTATTTCATGTGTCTAGGCTTAAGAAAGCCATTGGTTAGAGTGCAGTGCCTTCTACAGACTTACTCCCTTTGAATGAGGAGGGGAGGCTCATGTTAGAACCCAAGGCTATTCTGGACACTAGAGAGAGGAAAATTAGAAATAGGATAGTGAAGGAGTATTTGGTCAGATGGAAAGACTTGTCAAAGGAGGATGCTACATGGGAGAGTGAGCAAGATATTCAGCAAGCTGGGCTGAGATTGCTTGAGGACAAGCAATTTCAAGGGGGGCAAACTGTAATGTCCCCACTTTAGCAGTTGACTTACTTAGTTTCAGGCATACTTACTAATCATAGTAAGTTAGCAGGACATAGTAGAAGGCTAGTTTTGATGATTGGATTTGATACTCCTTGCTGAGAGCTTTCTGGCAAGCTATCACTTGTGCCATTTAGAGTCTAGTTGCTAGCACTTTTTAATGCTTACAGTGCTGTAAAAAGTAACATTTAACCTAGCTGCAAGACATTGAGTGTTACTTTAAATATTTACTTTATGGGGATGATACCTAAGGGAGACATAAGTAATATTTTAATGGATGGACTATTACACATCCTTTATCCCACCTTGCTCAAGTGAGTTGAGTCACCCCTTGGAGAAAAGATAAAGGGAAGTGCTTGTGGCTTCTTTAGGTAGGTTGGATAAGAAGAAAAGAATTGTTGCACTTGCAGCTTATTTAGGCATTTGAGAATGTCATTCTCATCTGTAGCACTTTAGACATCAATCCTTGGGATTGGTCTTTGGAGTTTGTGCTCTTAGCCACCGTAGCAGCTGCGCCACTGTAATAGTTGTGCCACTATAGCAGTCATGCCACTATAGCAGTTATACCACTTTAGTAGCTCATCACCTAAGGCAAATAGAAGGTTTTCGCAGCTGTAGTAGCTCCTTCACTATAGCATCTTGTAGCAGCCAGGTGAGTTCATAGATACAAGCCTACATGAGTCTTTAGGAATTAGATTTCAGCCTGCATGAGTTCGTAGAAATTAGATTTCAGCATGTAGATTCTGTAGATTTCAGCCTACAGAGTTCATAGATTACATCAGCCTACAGAGTCCATAGATTTTAGCTTGCAGAGTCCGTAGATTTCAACCTATAGAGTCTGTAGATTTTAGCCTGCAGAGTCCATAGATTTTAGTCTACAGAGTCCATAGATTTCAGCCTGCAGAGTTCATAGATGGGAGTTCAGCCTGCAGATTCCATAGATTTTGGCCTGCAGAGTTCGTAGATTTTAGCCTGCAAAGTCCATAGATTTCAGCCTGTAGAGTCTCTAGATTTCAGCCTACAGAGTCCATAGATTTCAGCCTACAGAGTCTGTAGATTTCAGCCTGCAGAGTCCATAGATTTCAGCCTGTAGAGTCCGTAGATTTCAGCCTGCAGAGTCTGTAGTTCTGTTGGACAGAGAACAAAATGAACACACCTTCGGCATAGATTTCAGCCTGCAGATTCCGTTTTGGCCTCACTGGGATATTCACTTGAAATGATGTTCATATGATCATTAGAGTATTTAGTGAGTTATTATGTGATGGCATTGTACTCGTTTACTCATTTTGCAATTAATATAAATAAAGTGTGTCAGTTATTTCAGCTATGTATATCTATGCTTGCAATTCTATATTTATGTTACATGCATTAGTCTTTGTAAAACACAAAAAAAGCAATACCAACAAACCTTCCAGAGTCATAAGGAGTCATGTTAGGTTAGTTTTGGGTGCAACAGGGGTGCCCATTACATCCCCAACTACCATTATAAAGCACCTCCCAACATAATAAAGTAATGGAAAAATAATTTCCATTGAAATTATATAAGAGAAGTCTTATGCATAAAATTAGAGTCTTGTTTGTTAGTGACCTTAAAAACAACCTATATAAATTCCATAAATATTTAAGACAAATTTATAAATATAACAACCAAAGTTTAAGATTTTGTTTTGTTTTATTATTAATCTATAACATACCATTCTTACCTATAATTATTATTGATCAAATATTTTTGAGTTTCAAATGTATCTCTAAGAGTTACCACCCAATCCATAATCTCTAAGTTTTGTTGCTCTCCTTGGTTTTCAAAACCTAATCTAGATGCCTAAGATTGAGTTGAGTCAAGGTGATATCCTTGCTTACTAAAAATCCTTAAGTTGAGGTGCCCTCCTTATCTCTATTGGTTAGTTTATATCTAAACTTTCAATCAATGTCTTCATTGTCTTTGCATCCTGACTTAAAAACATTGGCTTTACTATCAATAATTATTTTTCCCTTGTAGCTTAACCTAAATTTTTTTTGACATGTTATCAATCAATGTTTCCTCTTTATCATTACATCTTAGCCTAAAACATTTTGGGCATGCTCTAAATAAATGTACAAAACTAGGCCAACTATGATAAAGTATGACAAAAACACAATGAAAAGGGGTCTTGTACCAAAATTAGGCATTTATATTATTTTACTTAGTGACTTCAACAATTCTTTAATTATAGATTTATATAGACATCAATCTCCTTATAAATATTTCCATTATGTTTTCAAATATTCTAAAATTTATAATCTGGACATAGGAGCATGGATGCTTGTTCCAAGACCTTAAGTGTCAATCAAGATGCTCATGTAGATTGTGAGGAAATATAATTTATTTTATTATATAGGTTATAGAAGTTGGGCTATGTGATAAGGTAACATTTCTCATCCTTTTCTCTTTCAGGTCATTATCATATCTAGTATTAAATTTGAATGTTCAATACTTACAGGTTTTATCCACAACTTAGTCTTCAATCACTTCTAGAGACACTTATTTTTATTACATTGATATGTATGTACACACACACACACACACACACACACACACACACACACACACACACACACACACACACACACACACACACACACACACACACACACACACACACACACACACACACACACACACACACACACATCAAAGTGGGGCAATATATAGACACATAATTTTAGTATAAGATTAGTTATTTTGTATGGTATCAGTATGCTTATTTGCATATGGATCATTAGTTTAAATTAAGCTCTTATTGGTGTGTTTTTATTGGGTTGAACCATATCTTTCCTTCCCTTGCCTTATGTTTTCCTTAAATCATTACTTTCTCTTTGTTGTCAGCCAATAATAAAACTACCATTCAAATTGGAATCTTGAAAACCTACATATTGCCTTCCCCCCCCCCCCCAATATGACCCTAAATTCTCCTATAATGTATAAAACACTATTTTGGGGTTTATTGGTTGCGCTAACTAGGATTAGACTAGTAAGATCTTGGTTTGACCAAGATCAGATTAGTCCAATATTAGTCATTTATTTTAATAGGTCCCCTAAACCCTTTTCCCAAAAAAAGTTCTTTGTGCCTCATTTTTTAGCTTTTTGACCTTTTAATTATTAGCTCGTTCACCAATAAGGTCTAGAGAATTTAAGAAGTTTTAAGTACATCAGTGTTTAGATACATTTATATAAATAATTTACAAAAGAAGGAATATTCTATAATATATTACACTCTTATTTCTATTATATTTTTGATATATTGAAGTGTATGCATTTCTTGTACCAAAAAGTAAATTGAAGAATTAGTGAAAGAGCATATACTCCAACTAGTCACTTGCATCTCATTTATAGAGATAAGGGTCATGGTCATCATACTAAAATAGATTTATAGTTGGAGTGTATAAGTGTTTATTTCCATATTTTCAGAGAACAAGGGTTTGTTTGAGGTAGGCCCTCATAAGTAATTACCCTTTTAATGGTCTTCCAAGTTGATTTGAGCCAATTAGGGTTGGGAAGCATGAGGAGTAGTTATGGGAGCTCCATAACTCAATTCAAAAATCTAAGAGATTTTTTTCACAAGAAAGAAAATACAAAGGTGTTTGTGAAATTTCAATAAAATTTTACATCATCTAACCATGAGTAGACCTAATTGTTTCACTAAATTTTGAATCTATTTGATGTTTAAGGAGAAACAGAGATGAATAGGTATTAAAGATTAGAGAGAACCCAGATTGATTGTGTGTTGTATCCAAATGATGTTGAGCACTCCTCTTTGGCTAGGGAGGACTACCTATGAATAAAAAAGCACTACCACCAAAAATATTTTTTAGTAGATATATGAGTGGGCTGCCAAACTAAGCGCTTGTTCCTGGAAGTGTTAAACTTCCTTAGGGTTGGCAGTCCACTTTTTGAAACAAAATGGTAATGAATAAAAAAATGAAAGAGAGAGTAAGAGAGAGATATTTATACCATTTTTGTAGTATGAGTGCAGTAGAGAGTGATACAGCACAAGTAATGTGGGTTATTAGTGTTTTTGGAGGTTGTTTAGGTAGGCTTAGTAAATTTGGTAGAAATATATAGTTACCAACATTAGTTAAGATGTCGATGTCAGTAAGGATATATGACTGATGTCAGTTATATGACCAATGTCGGTAGGGGTAGTAGGTTCTTAGAGAGGTTTCAGGAGACTTTTCTAATCTAGGAGGTAGATGTTGGTCAGGTTTTTGAGGTTGGGAAGAGTCACAAGGGAGTGGGTAAGACTCAGGTGGGTCTAGATAGAGGGTTGGTATGTTTGAAGTAGAGGGAAATAGGCAAAGGAGTTTTACCACTCCTTCACAAGAGAGTTAGGATGTTCATAAAATGATAAATAGTATAACGTAAAGTAATTGTAAAATGGTTGTTTAAATGAATTACAAAACATTGAGATATACTTAGCTAGTGAAATGGATGAACTATGAGTGCCAGATAGATGGCTATAATAGGGTGTAATAAAGCAATAGTGAATAAAAAAGACAAGCGTGTGTTATTGATTTAGATGAATCTAAGCTTTGTGCAACATATCAATTCCTAATCTAGACTAATTTATGCAGAGTAATGATAAGCCTAGATGTAGAAAGTTGAATGCCAAAGCCTATACATGAATGATTGATTTTTTTGATTTCTACTGACCCAAATGTTAGCTTAGAATTTGAATTAAGTAACCAATGTCAATGATCCCGTCGATGTCAGTCAACGGTTGACCAACATTGGTGGAATGAGAATAGGTAAAAGGGCTATTTTAGTCTATTTTTTAAACCTTCTCTTGCCAAGTGTGGTATCCATTAGAAAATGGTAGAAATGTGAGGTTAAGAAGAACATAGTTAGGAATTTATTGTAGGGGTGAGAACAAGTCATGGGTAGTTAGGATTAGGAGACTAAGTCTTGAGGTGACTTAGAGGGTAAGAATTAGCCTTAGGATGAGGTGGCCAAGTAAGGTGGCATAAGTAGTTTTTAATTAACTTAACTAAACATTTTTAAATTGATTAAATGTGTGAGGGGTGAAACATGGGTTAGGAAGGAGGATCGAGGGAGGTTTTTACACAAGGAGATATGCATGTATGTGACATACATTTGGTGTCTACATTTTCCCCTTTTTATCTTGTAATTTATACTAACAAGTTACAAGATAAAAATATGATTTGGATGCTCTAGGTATGGGATGAGGTATCCCCCCTAAAAATAGGAATCAATGGAGGAGAATATGGAATTGGGTACTAGTTTGATAAAGAGTTAATTAGGTGGGTGGATGTTGAGTTAGAGCATGGTAACATCATTTCTTGCATGTATACTACTATGAGCTATAGTTGACATAATAAATAATAAGTAAAGGTGAGGACGACTCAGATAGAAATAACCAAATCACAACTTGTATGTGATAGCTGATAAGGTTAAAATGATCGAAGTTGTAGCTCTAATGGTCCATGTGTTTTAGGTATTCAAGGTAAGAAGTGCTCCTAGTAAACATAAAAGGTTACAGGTGACAAGACTGGCTTGGTCAAGATCTAAAACACCTGATATACATGTGTGTGTATAATAGCCAACTATAGCAAGGTAGAATAAGTGGTCAAGACAAGCAATACAAGGTTGGTTCAAAAGGGTCAATGGTCAAGGAGATATTTGTGATATCTAGTTAGAGTCATCATGGGTGAATATTTAAGTGATCTCCAAGGTTGGTTATCATGGTTAGGGAGATATATGTGATCTCTAAAGTTTTTTGTCATGGAAAAGGAGATATATGTGATCTCCAAGTTGCCATAAACTTAGGGTGTAGTCTAAAGGGTGGTGGTTGGGGTTGAAAACTCTAATTTTAAGGTTATCAATGTTGGTTATGTCACTGATGTTGGTAGTAAGTATTGCCAACATTGACATCTTAGGTTAAGACTATCAACATCGGTGGGTGACCACACCTAATAAAATGGGGTTTAGCAGCCCCCCAAAACTCATTTATGATAGTTGATTAGAGAAAAAGAGTTCTAAGGGTTGTGGGGTAAAGGATAGCTTTAACTTGTCTATTTGTGGTGAATTGGTGAGTGATAAGTGGTGGAGAAGAGTGTGTGAGAGTTAGGGTTAGATTGAGAACTTGGAGGGCCAAAGTGTGATCAAGAGAGTGTTGGTGTGAGCAGAGATGGTAGAGGTAAGAGGGGACCCACTAGAGGCATGCCACCACAAGTGCCATCCATTCCAGCCCAAAGGAGATGGAGAGATGAGGTAAGATGTTCTTTGAGTTGAATGTTGATTTAAGGTAGTTAATTTTTTATTTGGGCTAAATTTAAAGTTTAGGAGGAGAGTGTGTAATTAAAGGGGTAGTAATTTGGGTAAGGGTAGGTTTGGGTGAATTTGGGAGGTGTTGGGGGTAGTTTTTAGAGAAAAACCTAAATTTTAGAGGTGGGTTGTTCGGCCCTAAGGTCAAACCAATTATTGATGTTAGTGGGGCTCACTGACCTCAACTATCAAGGCACTGATGTCAGCTAACACTAAGCACCAATATAAACATATAAGACCAATGTTGGTTACCTTGAAAAACCCCAAATAGAAATTAAATGCTAATTTTGGATCCCCAGTTGAGTTAGTCAATGAGCCTAATGGTCAAGCTATCCTCTTAAGACCTAATATCGATTGAGTGTTGCATATATAGCATGGGTAAGGGCCTCAAGCTAATGTAGTTCTCCTAGTGCATAGGGAAAAAGGGTGAGGTATGATTAAAATTTTGTTAAGGGAAGTGGTTAGGAAAAGGTAGGTTAAAATAGGTCATGGGACCTAGGGCTTAAAAGATAGGTCATGGGGTCGAGGGTGTGAGATATAGGCCATGGGTCCTAGAGTTGAAGATATAGGCTATGAGGCCTAGAGTTGAAAGACAGGTAGTTGGGCCTAAGGTTGAGATATAGGTCGTTAGGCCTAGGGTTTAGAGATAGTCAATTAGGCCCAGGGTTTAGAGATAGGTAGTTGGGCCTAGAGTTTAGAGATAGGTAGTTGGGTATAGGGTTTAGGTGGGTTCATAGGTTATATAGTTAGGTGGGTATATGACTGAGTTAACCTCAAAAGACCCCATGTTGACTGAATGATGCCTACATATCCTAGGTGAGGGCCTTAGACCAATGTAGTTATCCTAGAAAGAAGGTAAAAAAGGGTGAAGGTTTATATTAGAAAGTATTTGACTTGGGGTTTATGTGTGTGGATGCATGCTAGGAAAGAGTTGACATTACAAGCTCAACTACCTATGCTACTGATGAGGATAAGGAGGGATGTCACCATGGATAAGTGAGAGCATATGAAAGCTGTAGGGTTAGGAGGAGTGTGATGATATTGTTGGGTTACACATGATGTTAGATTGATGATAACTTTGATAGAGAGGTGGGATCACACCACCAACACTTTCCATTTACCTACCAGAGAGTTGACAATGATGTATGAGGACATTTATAGGATTTTATAGTTGCCACTCTAGGGTAAGGAGATCTTCTCTTATTCAAGAGAGGAACATGATATTCATATGGTGACATTATTTGGGGAGCATGTTAGTGAGGTGAGTAATCATTTGGTGAGATTTATATATGAACCATTATACTCTGCTGATGAGGAGCAGCATTGGTTAAGTATCTTAATGATGATAGGGATTAAATTATATGCACTACCAAATGTAGATGGAGGGGTATTTCTTATTACATTGACAGGTGTGTTGGCACAGATGGTTGAGTAGTGGATAGTGTATGCATGGGGACTAGCTTTTTTGGCACAATTATATAGAGAGTTATGGGGTTTGAGGCTACAACGATGGTATAATTTATGTGTTGACCATTTACTCCATTATTGGGCATATGAGCACATCATGGTGACATGACCATTGGGGCTACCCACCATGATTGCATCCAGTTTCAAGGTTGAGTTCAGACAGTGGAGAGAGGCTATGGCCCAGACACAAGTAGATGACATAATGTGGGACATTGATTATTATAGGTATATGATAGATGGATTGATTCTCATAGATATTATTTGGAGGCCCTACTTAACATACCCTACATTCAGAGGATAGGTAGAGTAGCTTGTCAATTTATAGAGCATGTTATGGGTCAGAGGGAGATGAGCTGGAGAGTTAGAGATGATACTCTTGGTATGGGTCAGGAGATAATTTGGGCTTTTATAGGACGTGCTTCTTACCTTTCCTCTATATAGGAGGGATGATATAGAGTCACCCCTACCTTTACCCTAGGAGATAGATGGGCTAGATTTTGAGGAGCTACTAGTAGGTTCAGATGTGGTAGATCCTAGATACACAGTGGCTTATCTTGCATGGTGGATAGGTTTGCATCTTATGGTTTAGGGTAGGAGGCCACCACCAAATTTATAAGGAGTGATGAGAGAGAGAGAGAGAGAGAGATGTAGCCATACAAGCCTGAGATGTAGTAGTACGGGCTTGAGATGCAGCATAAGCATAGGTATTGGTCTTACAAGGGTAGGTTACAACATTATAGGGATAGGTCAGGCTATTATAGGGCCATGTTACTATACTAACAATAGAGAGAGATAGTTTGAGACTAGTAGGATAGGATACTCCTCCTCCTCCACCATAAGGACTAGTACAAGGTCTTACAATAGGTTTGATGGGTCCATCATAGACTGTATCTATAATGAGGTACAACACTACTTTAGATGAGATTGCATACTATGAGAGAGCCATTAGGGAGTTCCCATAGATTCAGAGGTATTTTGAGTTTAGAGAGCATGAGAGATCAATGACACGTGCCACAAATTCTAGCTCACATAGATGCAGAAAGGCAAAGAGTGGTGATGATACTGCTTCTTCACAACCATGACTATAGCCGTGAGTATTCTAAGGGCCAGATGATATTTTTGATGTTGTGATATATGTTGTATACACACTAGCCTATGAGCTGAAGATGAGAGATGTTCATTTTGAGAGAGAGATGATACTAATATGATAAATAGATGTATATTCATATATATATATATGAGAGTTTGTTATTTTGAGATGTGATGGTGATGATGTTGAAGTTATTATAATGATGTGGATGTTTATGTTATGTTAATGTTGATCATGTTAGTTGAGTTAGACTAGTATTTCCCATATGTGTGATGGTATATGCATAGTTGATTGGTTAGCTTCATCTTAGTAATTTTCCATATTTGTGATGGTGTATGCTTAAAATGAATGGGTTGGGTATGTTTTTTTTTTAAAATTTTGGCATGTTTCCATATTTTTGATGGTGTATGCTTAAAATAAATAGCGTAGGCTTGATAATTTTCTTATTTATTATTGTTTAGAGAAACTATGGTTGCATGTTTGGTGTATTTCACATGGGATTATATGAAATAGATTAATGGGTAATGATTTGTTGGTTTTAGTATGGTTTTGGTTAGTTATTTGAGTATATTTTCTTGATATGGATATGTGAGTAATAATACTTGTTAAACACATAACTCTAAGAATCAAGAAAGATTGGTAGAAAGGCGAGAAGGTGATTGAATATTGTTGTGAGATGCAATCTGAGAAGAGAAATTGACATGTGATTGGGGTGGGAAAGAAAGAGTCACGATGCTCACGTATTAGAAAAGACCATAATCATAACATAAATAGGCTCAGGAGTATGATCCTCTTTCATTATTTTCATCATATGACCATTTGTTTGTTAGAAAAGTGTCGTACTCACCTTGTGTCAAGTGAGTTCAAAGTCCCTTGAAAGAGTTTGAGGGGAAAAAGGTAAAATGAATGAGAGTGTTTGGGTAGCATAACCTTCTTATTGGGGATGGTATGCCCCTTCTGTGGGTTACCTGAGAGATACTATGGGCAATTCCATGACTTAAAGTTTTTTTTATGGTGTGTGTAAGCTGATCAATGCGAGAAGCCTATAATGGGATTTTATTTGTGTTGAGGTCATATGAAGCTGATCAATACAAGAAGCTTCTAAGTCATTATTTACCTTGATAACAAATCTTGGCTTAGCCATCCTTCAAGGGAGTGGTCTAAGCTTTTGTTTTTAATTTTTAATAGCTATCCTTCAAAGGAGTAGTGTATTTATAGTATCAAAGAGAAGTTATGTAGCTGTCCTTCAAGGGAGAAATCTACGTTGAGAATCATGACTTGAGAGATTATAACTTGTCTATGTATCCCATTTTTTTATTTCTATTTTTATTTTATTTTAAGTTTAGTTATGGATAAGACTATAGAGGCTTAGAGGTTTTCTACTTTGAGGTCAAAACCATAGCACTTTATAGGTTAACTAAGTTTGTAGGAATAAGGGTTAAGAGGAAGGGTGATGAATGTAATAGGGTTGCTCAAGGGATGAGCTAAATTTAAACATGAGGTGAAGCATCACTTGATTAACAAAAGAATGGTCATAGGTACAAAGCATTTAAAGGCTTGGGTTCTAGCCTTCCTTCGAGAAAAGATAGTGATAAGTTCCTGAGCCATAATTATGAGTTATGATGTAGGGTCCAAGCAAATTAGGAGAAAAATTACCCCATTTGCTTTTATCTATGTTCATCACATGTTGATTTTTCTTTAAGATGAGATCTATGATATTGAAATCTCACTCCTTGAGGTTTTTATTGTAAGCATGTTTGATACGTTCTTGATAGATTTGGAGGTGGTTGAGGGCTATGAGATGAAGTTCATCAAGCAACTCAAGTTGAGCCAAACATTCTTGGTGAAATTCATCATTAGTAAGTATGTCTTATAGAGATGCGAAGATAAGGAATCTGGACCTCAAGAGGCAAAATAACTTTCATCCCATAGACTAAAGAAAAAGGTGTGGCACTTGTAGTGTTATGTACCTAGGGATATGAAATATTGATGTATATGGGTTGATGGAGATGCCGACATGTGGCACACATCCCCTTAGTTATATGGGTATAATATATTAGGATAATAGAGTAACTTGTGGAAGTAATACATTGGGTAATGGTCTGCCTACATTGGATTAGGAGGTTACCCATCCATGGGTTAGATAGATGTATATATATAGGAGATGATTATCATGGTAAGGATATCAAGTAAGCATTGAGTCTTCTATTGTAAGAGGATATTGGAGGTTGTCCCCTCGAAGAGACATTGTGGAGTTATTCCTTCCTAAAGGATTATTATATGGTGTTTCCATACCTTAAGGGTATTTATGCATATATTTAATATCAAGATCATTACAAGTGGTATCAGAGCTTTGATTTGGGCAATTTGTGTGGAGTGAAACCCTAATTTCACTATATCTTCTGAAATATAGGGAATTTTTACTCAAAATTTTTACTTAAGATGCACGAAAATATAAGAGAAGCGTAGTAAAAATTTCAGAATTTTTTGATTCATTTTGAGGGAGTTATTGCTATTTTAGGTTTTATAATAATTTCGCTATATCTTCCGAAATATAGGGAATTTTTATTTTAAATTTTTACTAGAGATGTAATCAGATTTAAGAGAAGTGAAATCAAAATTTCAGAATTTTTGGAGCTGTTTTGTGTGATTTTTTTTTATTTTATGGATCAATTTTGACATTTTAGGGTTTCATGAACCTTAATTTTTTTTTGGATCATGGAGTTGCAAATATTTTCAGGGGAAGATGATATTGATATTAGAGAATGGTGGCTCCTTTTAGATAATTATTTTAGAAAAACTTTTAGGCAAAGACAATTAACTCATTTTCTGTCTGGGCCTGCACTAGATTGGTTTGATCAGTTGAGCTGTACAGAAAGGTCTTCTTCATGGCAAGAATTGGAACAGATTTTTTTAGATCGATGGGCTATAAAACAAGAAGTAGAAAAAGAAGAAGCAATAGAAGAAGAAGAAGCAGAAAAAGAAGAAGAAGAAATAGAAGAATCATTAGAAGAATAAGAAGAAGAAGTAGAAGAAGCAATAAAAGAAGAAGCAGATGAAGAAGAAGAAGAAGAAGAAGAAGAAGAGAAGAAAATAAGGGTTCAAATAATTTGGCTCCAAATAAATTCGAGTCAATTTTTCAATTTCATGGATGCATTCAAAAGAAGAAGGTGGTTGTGTCCATAAACCCTACTAGCAAGTATAACTTCATTAACATGAATGTGGCCAAGCATCTACATGTTCAAGCAAAGAATATCAAAGAGGTTCAAGTAGATGGTAAGAATATTTCAATGTTTGAAGATCTGAAGCTCATTATGGAAAAATATCTTTTGCATTCATATTTTTATGCTTTGGATATGGATGATATGGATATAGTTCTTGGATATGCATGGTTAGAGACTTTGGGAACAATGAATATTAATGTTCAGAAAAAGTTCATGAAGTTTTGGTATAGGAAAAATAAGATCACTTTACAAGATATCATAGTGAAAAAGGCACTAATAACAATCCAGGTAGATCATGAGGATAAGATGGAAACAGGTGATGAAGAACATGATGAAGATTCATATGATATAGATAAAGACACACTATAAATGAGCACTTCATCTACTCAAGAGACAAAGAAGGAAAAGGTGGAAGAGGTAGAAGCAAAGGTGGATAAGGTCAAAGTATTGAAAAAGGTTGAGGTATATAGACACCCACATCATCATGAGAGGAAAGAATCATGGAACCAGGTGAGGAAGTGTCATAATAATAATCATTTTGTCTATACAAGAAATAAAATTTCCAATCATTATGGATATGCATAGAATCCAAAGAAAAAATACTATGGCACATGGAATGAATCGGGGAATCACTATGACTATGCATGGAAGAATACCTACTATGGTCATGGTTGGAATCAGAGTAGCGCAATGAAATATGGTACATGGAATAAAAAGAGGAATAATTATGATTGGACACCAAAGCAGTATAATTATGATCATAAACAAAATCAGAGGAGCACAATAAAATTTGGAAACAAGCTTGGAGAGCTATCACCTGCCAAGATCACATATGGATGGCTAGATGATCGAGATTGGAGACATGTGTGCAATGATTTGAAGCACACTCATTATTTGATTTCTTCCTATGTTTCGAGGATGAAACATGTCAAGGAGGGAAGGAATGATATGTACCTAGGGATATGATATATTGATGTATATGGGTTGATGGAGATGCCAACATGTGGCACACATCCCCTTAGTTATATGGGTACAATATATTAGGATAATAGAGTAACTTGTGGAAGTAATACATTGGGTAATGGTCGGCCTACATTGGATTAGGAGGTTACCCATCCATGGGTTAGATAGATGTATATATATAGGAGATGATTATCATGGTAAGGATATCAAGTAAGCATTGAGTCTTCTATTGTAAGAGGATATTGGAGGTTGTCCCCTCGAAGAGACATTGTGGAGTTATTCCTTCCTAAAAGTGTATTATATGGTGTTTCCCTACCTTAAGGGTATTTATGCATATATTTAATATCAAGATCATTACATGTAGAGGTTTGAATGCTAGTGTGGTAAGCCCATAAAGCAAAGGGAATGTGTGTGTATCAATCCTTGCTAGTATCATTGACTACCTTTATGAGGATTTTAGTTAAAGTTTTTTTAGAAGCTTTAACTTGTCCATTTGCTTGTGGATAGTATGGTGATGAGAAGCTTAATTTGATTCCAAAAGTGTCACAAAGCTTTTGGACACTCTTATTTTTGAAAGGTTTACCATTGTATATTATAATATTATGGGGGACACCAAAATGACAAATGATGTGATGGTTGATAAATTCAATAATTTTGTCAGCCTTAGTGGAGATGAGAGGAATGGCCTTGACCCACTTGGTGATGTATTCAGTAGCAGTAATGATGGAATGGTGGAGAGATGAATGAGGGTTAATCTCATTGATTAGATCCAAACCCCATTAGGAAAAGGGCTATAAGTATTTGGTGACTTGTAAGATATGGCTTGGAACATGAAGGCAGTTAGCATGTTGTTGACATTTGATGCAATGCTGAATGTAATCACTATAGTCTTGATGGAGTGTTGGCTAATAGTAACTGAGTCAAAGGATACATTTGGCAACTGCATTACCATTGAAATGTCCACCACAAATCCCATCATGGACTTATTTAATGGCAAAGGGGATCTTAGTACTAGTGAGGCATCTAAGGAGGAGACCATCAAAACCTCACTTGTAGAGAAGTCCCCCTAGCATAGTGTAATGAGTGGCATGTTTCATGAAGGCATGTCTCCCATTATTAGAGAGGTCAAAAGGGGTAATAGAAAAGGAGATGTAATCCATGAGTTGCTTGTACCATAAGTCATGTGGGTTATGTGTTACATTTCCTATAAAATGGATGTTAGTTGATACATAGGAGGGAAATGTTAAGCGATGTACAGTGACAGATTTTTTAGGAAGAGGGTGAAGAGGGTATGTGTGAAGCAAGAGAAGTCATTATGTCAGCAAACTTGTTTATAGATCGAGGAATAGTTTACAAGAGGTAGGAGTTGAATGATTCCAATAGCGTATCTACACAATGTTTATATCATTGTAGAATTTTGTTTTTGCATAGGTAGGAATCATTAACCTTATTAACCACTAGTTGGGAGTCACCAAAAATGGTTATTGATTTGACACCCAAGAAAATAGCCATTTGAAGCCCTAAGATCAAAGCTTCATATTCAGTCATATTATTAGTACATTCAAAATCTAGTTTAAATGACAAAGGCATAGGCTTTCCATCAAGAGGGATGAGGATGACCCTTGCACCCCCATCATGTTGACATTTAGACCCATTAAATAACATCATCATTTAGTAGGAGATGTCATCAATAGAGAATGATATGATAGATTCATCAAAGAATTCAAGGTTTGAAGGTTGGTTGTTAGGTAAAGGGGCCATAGCTAACTGGTCACTGATCATTTTCCCCTTTATAGATTTTTATTAAATAAATTCCAAGTCAAATTCAGCAAGGAGCATGAGCCATCAAGCTACACATTGGTTGTGATATGGATTGGAATGCATATATTTGAGGGGATTGGTATGGGTGATGATGTAGGTTTTATGATTTAAGAGGCAATGATAGAGCTTGGAAGCTACAAATACCAATGCGAGATACAGATTTTTGGTATGGGTATATCAAGTTTCATAATCAATAAGTGTGCAACTTATGTAGTAAACCACTTTTTCTCGATGGTGATCATCCTGATGTGCAATCATAACACCCAAATAATGGTCTATTACAAAGATGTAAAGGTAGAAAGGCTAGTTTTCCTTAGGTGGAATAAGAATCAATGGGGAAAGGAGATACCATTTTAATGCATCAAAGGCTTCTTGGTAATCTATATTCCAATGGAAGGAGACATCTTTTTTGAGGACATGGTGAAAGGGTTGGTAACGATCTGATAACTAGGAGATGAAGTGGTGGACTGACTAAAGCTTGCCTTACAAGCTATGGAGTTGTTTGATATTAGTACTTACCCTTTCATTCCTCCATATGGTGGAGGCATGTCTAGTATTGCTCAAACCTTAGTAGGGTTGACTTCAATACCACAGAGAGAAATGATAAAGCCTAAGAGCTTACCGAAAAGGACACAAAAGATGCATTTCTTTAGGTTTAGTCAAACGTTATATTGGAGGAGATGAGTGAATATGATTTTGAGAATTGTCAAGTGATCTTGGTGAAGTTTAGACTTTTCAGGTAAGTCATCCATGTAGTCTTCCATAATTTTGTGTAGGATATCATGGAAGATGTAAGTCATGGTGCATTGGTAGGTGGCACCCGCATTCTTTAGACCAAAAGGCATAACCCAATAATAGAGAATCCCCCATGGGGTAATGAAAGTTGTCTTGTGTTGATCTTTGAGAGTAACTAGGATTTGATTATAACCTGAGAACCTATCCATAAGTGATAACATCTCATGGCTAATTGTTAGATCAAAAAATTGGTTGATACTTGGCAAAGAGAAGTTGTCCTTTAGACAAGTAGGGTTTAGGTCATGGTAGTCAGTGTAGATGTAGATTCCCCCTATCACTTTTGTGATAGGAACAATATTAGAAACACATTGTAGGTAGTCTATGGGTTGAATAAAGTTAACAAAAAGGAAGCATTAGAGATTTTCTTTGACAAGGAGAGATATACAAGGATGCATCTTGTGAAGCTTTTGCTTAACAGGTTTAGCATCTTGGTTGGTGATACTGTTGTGGGTGATGATTGAAGGGTCAATACCAGGCATGTCATTATAAGAACCAGTGAAGGCTTTGTTATGGTCATTAAAAAATGTGGCATAATTTGTTTTCTTAGAGGAATTCAATGACTGGCCAATCTTAAGGACATGGGGGTTATTATGAGAGGCCAAATTAATGTCAATGGTTGATTCATTTAAGATAGCTTATGTTTCAGATGGGAGTGATCATTGGATATATGAATCACTTGCACTCATGTATGTGAGAATAGCATCATCATCTTGACATTGGATAGTGTTGATAGTGGGAGAGTCTTCATCAATCATTTTAGGCTTAATGAGAGGAAGGGACCTTGTTTCCTTACCCAGGTGATAGGTGAGGGGGCCCAAATGGATGGCATTTATTGAAAAAAAAAAGGAGGTATAGATACCTCTGATTCAGTAGGTGATGGTGGAGGAGAGGATGGAGAAGGATAAACTAGCTCTTCAATAATTGGGATATGAGAAGATTTGGTGAGTTTATTTGGTTCATCAAAACCCACTCCATGCCATTTTTTGGCATTTCCAATGGTTTTATTGGTGGGATATTCAATGGGCATATGAACACCCTAATCGTAATGACCCAAACCAAATCCTTTCTAGGCACACCTATAAATATAGGTGTGAGCAAAGCTAGGCTTGCTTAGGAAAGCGAAATCACAGGTAAATGGTTATGGTGAAGAGGATGGATTACCAATAGTGGGAACTTGATCAATCCCCCCATACATGAAATTAGTTCAAAGGTTAGGGGGACCATACAAGATGACCATCCCAATATGGGGATCATAATTAGGGTGAATATGAAGCTTTCCATATTCTTGTGGAGTATAAAACATGTCGAGTGTCCACAAATGATATTCTCTGAGTGATAGATGCTTGAAAGTTTCCTCCATGGGGTCTTTATCGAGAATTTGTGTTGCCAGTATCTGTGTAACTGAGGTAGTGGAACTTGTGGAAGCTTTCAAAGTATAATGTAGAGGAGATGATGTATTTAATGGAATGAGAACATAATTGGGGCTATAATTCATGTTGCATGTTTTAAAAGGAGGTGGGTCAGTGGGAATAACATGCACTTGCCCATTGTGCTCAAACATGATGTAGCGATGCAAATTTGAGGGCACACTTGCCATAGAACGTATCCAAGGTCATCCAAATAATATGTTATATTAGAACTCTCCTTCTATAATGTAGAAGAGCTTAGGAATTGTTCAAGGACCCACATAGATATGTAAGACACTAATCCCCACCATAGTAGCTATGGTATCATTAAAGGAGTAGAGCATTGTGTTGGTTTGAGACATGCAATTGTCAGGAAGGGCTAGTTGTTTATAGGCATGAGTAGATATAATATTAATACTAGCTCTTCCATTGATCATGACTCTTTTGACATGAGTTTGATTGATATATGTGGTGATAAAAAGAGTAAAATCTTGATCTTCAGGGTGTTGAAGTGGTATTTCTAAATCACTGAAGGAAATCAGGGAGATGGTGTTAAGAGAGCTGACCAAAGCTACACGAGGTTGGGGATCATCAAGTTGTACCTCAAATACTTGCAAGGCACTAATCAAAGATTGATGATGTTGGGGTGAGTTTTGGATTAACTCATAAAAGGACATTTTTATAAGAGTTTGGTGAAGTTGTTTCACCATTGAGTTTTGAATAACTTTTGAAGATGTTGGTTTCAAGAATCCCAAGATGGAAGTATTGAGATTCAGAGGAGTGTCTTTAGAAAATGGATGAGCCCAAGGGGCAGTGACCTTTTCCTTTCCTTTATCCTTTTGATTTTGTGATCACATGGCCACATTAACCATGTTGATCTGAAACATAGGTGAAGGAGGTGGAAAAGGGGGTATGACAACATCTTTGGGTTTGAATTCAAGTGGAATGGTATGAGGCATTATGGATGCCATAGGTGGAATAGTAGGAAGGTTAATGGAAGTATCAACAAAGAGAGTGTAGATATCAAAGTGTTATTGAATGACTGTCGTGAGAGCTTTACAACTCTTAGTATCATGTCCAAGTGAATGATGATATAAACACACTTGTGTATAATCAAACCAAGATGGCTTCGGTCCAAGAGGATTATAAGACTTAATAAGAGGAAGAATTATTACATAGGATTGCAATAACTGGCATAGGAAAAAGATCTGAGAGCCTATGAGTGGGCTAGCACTTGTTGTAATAGGGGTGGACACCTTTGGTTTAGGAGTCACAAGGGTGATTTTTCATGGCACCTTTTTAGGTGGTGGTGGATCCACATGTTTTGCTGACACTTTCTTGGTGGTAGGTGTCATAGTGTCAGATGTGAAAGGCCTATTAGGTGGTAGAGGTAGTAGTGGAGGTAACTTAGCCTTTAGTTTCATTTGGATCAGAAATACCCCAACTAAAGTAGAGGGATGTGGTCCCAAAATTGAAGGTAGAGTTGAGGGTAGAAGAGGGAAGGATCGATAAGATCTAAGAAGCTTAACATTCTTCCTTAGTTTAGGCCGCATAACTCCAACTTGTGGTTGGAGAGTCAGATCTAATTTCACCAATGGATGAATTAGATTAGAGATCAGGCAAATGCCTAAAGACTTGATCTACTTTAATGTGGTAGACACCTACGAGGGTGAGGGATCTAACATAGAAGGATGAGCTTATGGTGATTTTGGTGAAGAAGCTCTGACTTTGTCAAAAACCTTGGGATAAAGGCTAGTGAGAGGATTGGTGGTAGAGTATGACACTTATTATATAGGATAAGGAGTTTTAATTCGGTCCCAAAATGTTGTATGATCTAGCTTCATGGAGTCAAGAAATTCTAGATTTCCCACTAATCGTGAGAAGGGTTTAGATGAAGTTAACACAGGCCTTACGATTTCTTATTTAGAAGGCTTAGGTGATTAAGAAAGAGGGAAATTATTGGCCTCTACTACCTTGGGCTAAAGATGAGAAAGATCCGCAATAGGTTCTTCTTCAATAGAGACGAGAGAAAATGCATGGTCTTCCATAGGTGGAGGAGAAGTAGGTAAAGAAGGATCCTCAAGGGGGTAGAGCATAGGTATAATTACTCCCTCAACATGTGGGTGAGGAATAGGTAAAGTATGATCTTCTATAGGTAAAATAAGTGCTAAAATTGGTTGAATTGGAGTAGCCATAATAGGTCTCCCATCTAATGTAGGGGTGGATAACATTGGATCCTCTAGGTGCAAAGGAAGAGTGGATGGGATACTACCTTCCATCGATGGAGGAGAGGCAAGTGAAGAAGGTTCCTCAAGAGGGTATAACACATGAATGATGTTCCCCTCAACATGTAGTTGAAGAATGGGTAAGGCATGGTCCTTAATTGGTAAGAGGATAGGTAAAATGGGTGCAAAAGGAACTAGCAATACAGGTTCCTCTTATGGCAAAAGGAGAGGTAAAGGTCCCTTCCTCACGTGGGAGTGGAATGGCTGAAGTAGGCTCTTTTACCTGAGGGGGAAGGATGGGAAAAACAAACTCCACTAATTTTGGGGGAAGAGTAGGTAAAATGGGTGCCTTTTATTGTGGGATAGGTTGGACTAGAGGTAAAGGAAATGCCATATTGATCGTATGGATATTATGATCATATGAGTTATTAATCATGGTCTGAACATTATTTTGATTGGGTGATTGGTTAGGAAAATGCTATTTGAACACATCCATATTTTTATTAGCAGGCACATTAGGGTTATCCAAGATGAGATCACCCCTATCAAGCATGTCTTGAACAATTTTCTTGAATGTTTTATAGTTATTAAAATTGTGGCCTTTGACTTGATGGTAGTCACAAAACTCATCCTCCTTATACTAAGTAGGAATAGGATGGGAGGGATCAAACTATATAGGAGGCTTTATTTGAGTAAGGGTTATGGTTCCCTATTGCAATATTTTTTCCAAAATGGAAGTATATGAATCCCTAATGGGAGTGTATCATCTTTGTTCATACCATTATTGGAATTGCTTGGTCAAATTTTGTGAGGTCGAGGAATCAGGTTGGTTTGTGGTTGTGGAAGACACTGATTTAATGACCACCACATTGGCTGAGCCTTTAGATTTTTGGTTATTTGGAGAAGGTTTAGAAGAAGAGGAGTCATTTGATTTGGAATTGGCATTCTTACTACGTAATCTGACTCTGTCTTCATCTATAGCATAGATCTCAAGTTTTCGTGCCATTGTAAAGGCTTCATCAAATGTGTGGAAAGTTTGTACTCAGAGTGTAGATGAAATGTGCTTAGCACATGCTATCAAGAAGAGATAAATAAGCTCAAGTTTAGGTAAAGAGAAAGAGAGTTGATTGATTAAGCCTCTCCAATGAGTGATAAAATTTGTGATAGACTCATCATCAAATTGTTTAATAGAATAAAGGTCTGTAATAGAAACCTTTTTAGAAATGTTGATAGATAAATGGTCTAGCAATAATTGTGCAAGTTAGTTAAATGAAAAAAGGGAGTGTTGTATTATAGAGCTATACCAATCCAAGGTAGCACCTAAAAGAGACATAGGGAAGGTGTGAAGTAGTAATGCATCATCGTGCCCTATTAAATAACAAGCATATCTAAATGCTTGAAAATGTTGTTGTGGGTCCTCTTTACTCTAGAAGTGAGTAAATTTGGGGAGTTACCATTGGCTTGGATAAGGGTGAATAGGCACAGAAGGATGGATGGGTCCATTTCATATTTGATCATAAGATAACACATTATTTGAACCTGACACGAATGTCTCTAGACTAGACATCTTGTCCATCATCATCTTAATGAGGTCTGGAGGGGGATTAGTTTGGAAGATACCCCCTAAGTTATAGGGATCCTGATAAGAAGTAGAGGTAGCGTATGACATAGATTATTGTGGTTGTGTTGATGCAACATAGAGGTAGTGAGTCATAGGCTGGAGGGCATAAATGAAAGGGGTTTATCCTGCTGGGTTAGAGATAATGTTTTGGTTGAATGTTGTTATTTTAGGTTGGGTTGTTGGCATGGTTATACTGGGTAAAGGTTAAGTTGTAACTCATGTAATTATAGGTGTGAGACTAGATGGGATGGGTACCACCAAATTCTGAAATGGGGTTAAACTTGACTGAACTACTTGTGATTGTAAAGGTAGGGAAGTCACAATAAGGGTTAGGTGGGACTAGTTAGTCAGCGGTGCTAAAATTAGGACATTGTTTATGGTTGGGTTACTTTTTAAAGTGGTGGTTTGAGTAACCATGGGGAACAAAGTAGAGATAGATGAAACTAAAGTTGTTTCCATCAGAGAACTTTCACTAAATTTTGAATTTGGAATCCAAGGAACCATGGAAAAATCCAAGGTCCCACCGAGCGTGTCAAAAATGTTTCACTAAAATTTGAATCTATTTGATGTTTAAGGAGAAATATATATGAAGGGTAGGGATTAGAGATTAAAGAGAACCTAGATTGGTTACGCATCGTATCTAGATGATGTTGAGCACTCCTCTTTGGCTAGGGAGGACTACTTATGAATAAGAAAGTACTACCACCAAAAATATTTTTTAGTAGATATATGAGTGGGATGCCAAGCTATGTGCTTGTTCCTGAAAGTGTCAAAATTTGTTAGGGATGATATTCCACTTTTTAAAATAAAATGGTAATGAATAAAAAAATGAAAAAGAGAGTAAGAGAGAGATATTCATACCATTCTTGCAGTCTAAGTGCAGTAGAGAGTGATACAGTGTAGGTAATGTGGGTTATTGGTGTTTTTAGAGGTTGTTTAGGCAGGCTTAGAGAGGTTGGCATACCATGTAGTGGGTCACTTGAAGAATTGTGAGTTTGGCTCATGGCAAGGTAATGCTGAAGGGATACCACATTGTGATCAAGAAATCTAGCAAAATCTTGATCTCCTTCAGGCATAATGGGAATTTGGTTGGGGTTGAGAGTATGCTTTGTATCTAAAGTATGCTCCATGCTAGAGTCAATAACAAGAGGGAAAGGTGGTAGTGGTTTTTGTCTTGCATAATCAGCAAGAATTTTGGCTTGGCTTCGTGTCAATACCATGTAAGAAGTATAAATAGTCTTAGAGATCTATATTAGTGACAGAATGAGGAAAAACTAGGTTTGGATATGGGTAGGTAGGTTATTTTAGCTTGTTGTTTTAAGTAAATTAAAAATAACCAATTTACACAGTCACTGACATTGATTTCTTGACTAATGTCAGTAGGCTAAAATATGTCGATGTTGGTGGATTTAACTGATGTCGGTCACTATGGAGTCCTGAGAGATGAAAAATCCAACATTTTAGAAATCCAGAGGCAAAATCTAGGTAAAATAGAGGATGTAATAAGTCTATATAAGGAGGATGAACACTCAAAAAACTTGATATAACAGGTTATATAACCTGAGTATTATGAATAGTGTTGATTTTTTAAATCAATGGAAAAACATCCTTACCAACTCCAAAATATAGAAGGAAAATAAAAAAGTAGAAAAAGCACATACAACCACTAATTATTAACTCTTAGAGATTAATTTTAGTCTCGTGTTGGCTTATGCCTTAATTAGATAGTGATATGAGAGTTTGGTTACTGAAGGTACTAGAAAGCAATCTAGAGCTGGTTTCAAGTTAGTTTTGGTGCTCAAGAGGAAATCTATGTTAGACCAAGTATGTGGCTTGTTATAGGGGCTTGCTCCCCATACTTCAAAGACCTAAAGCCAAGCTAGGTCACTTAGCTAGAATATACCTTCTACCTAGAGTTTATACTTTGCCTGAGAATGGAGTGGGTTCTCCCCTTGGTAGTTAAATCCAAGTAGGATAGCTAGGTAGGGTAAGGTGATCCACCAGGTGATGAAATCTCGATGGGCCTTGTCTCAAGTGAGTTTAGATGTTTGTTTTTATGAGTGTGATCTGGTAGTGTAACATTTATGTACTATGATTCATTCATAATGCTTGTAATTAACTAAGTGAGCTAATATGCAGCAAGCAAAAAATGAAGTGTAGTAAGTTTCAAACCCAAATTTAAAGTGTATTGATTCGAATGAAAACAATGATGAAATAGGAGAAGAGAATGAATTTGACTATCCTAATGTGCATGCAAGAAAGAGATAAAGAAGAATTCTTTTTAACTTGCAAGAAAAATGATAAATTTCTTTTAGAGGTAAAAGAAAGAGAAGAGTGGCAAAGAAGAAGAAATTTTAGTTTATTACCTTTAAATGAAAAATAAAATGTTGAATATTTCATTTTGAGGAAAAAGAGAGGGAAAAAGTGCAAGGAATGAAATTTTCACTATAATGCACCTATATGAATTCTTAAAAAAAACAATGAACCCAAACAAAACTCTAGGGTCCCATCAAGCATGCCTGAAATGTTTCACTAAATTTTGAATCTATTTCATGTTTAAGGAGAAATAAAGATGAAGGGTAAGGATTAGAGATTAGAGAGAACCTGAATTGGTTGTGAGCCATATCCAAATGATGTTGATCACTCCTCTTTGGCTAGGGAGGACTACTCATGAATAAGAAAGCACTACCACCAATAATATTTGTTAGTAGATATATGAGTGGGCTGCCAAGCTACGTGCTTGTTCTTGGAAGAGTCAAACTTTCTTAGGGATAACAGTCCATTTTTTAAAACAAAATTGTAATGAATAACAAAATGAAAGAGAGATTAAGAGAGATATTTGTATCGTTCTTGCAATTTGAGTGCAGTAGAGAGTGATATAGTGTAGGTAATGTGGGTTAGTGGTGTTTTTGGAGGTTGTTTAGTTAGGCTTAGAGAATTTAGTGGAAATACACAGTCATCAAAATTGGTTAGACTACCAATGTTGATAAAGAGATATGACTGATGTCAATTATGTGATCAATGTTGGTAGGGGCAGTAGGTTCTCAAGGAGGTTGCAGGAGACTTTTCTAAGCTGGGAGGTAGATGTTGGTCAGGTTTGTGAGGTTGGAAAGAGTTGTAAGGGAGTGGGTAAGACTCGGGTGGGTCTAGACAAAGGGTTGGTATGTTTAAAATAGAGGGAAATGGTGAAGGAGTTTTACAACTCCTTTACAAGGAGAGTGGAGACATTCATAAAATGATAAATAGTATAACATAAAGTAATTATAAAATGACTATTTAAAAGAATTACAAAACAAAAATATATACTTAACTGGTGAAATGGATGAAATATGAATGCCAGATAGATGGCTCTAATGGGGTGTGTTAAATCAATAGGTGAATAGAAAAGACAAGTGTGTGCTACTAATTCAGAAGAATCCAAGCTCTATGTAGTATATCATTTCCTAAGCTAGACTGATTTATGCAGAGTAACGATAAGCCTGGATGTAGAAAGTCAAATGCCAAAGCCTATACACAAATTATTGATTTTTATGATTTCTACTGACCTGAATGTTAGCTTGGAATTTGGCTTAAATAACCGATATCGATGATCCTACTGATGTTTGCTGAGGGTTGACCAACGTCAGTGGCATGAGAATAGGTAAAAGGGCTATTTTTAGCCTATTTTCTATTCCTTCTCTTGCCAAGTGTATTATCCATAAGAAAATGGTAGAAATGTGAGGCTAAGAAGAATGCTGTTAGTTAGGAATTTATGTTAGGGGTGAGAACAAGTCATGGGTAGTTAGGATTAGGAGACTAAGTCTTGAGGTGAATCAAAGGGTAAGAATTAGTCTTAGGATGAGGTGGCCAGGTAAGCTGGCATAAGTAATTTTTAATTAATTTAACTAAATATTTTTAAATTGATTAAATGTGTGAGGGGTAAAAACATGGGTTAGGAAGGCTAATTATTAAAAGGATATTGAGGGGGGTTTTGACATAGGGAGTTACGAAAGTGTGTGATGTAATTTTGGTGTCTACACTAATGACTAGGATAATACTTGGCCTACCAAGATAGAACCCCTAAGATCATGGGCCAACCAAGATTGAACCTCTTGATCTTAGTTGTTTTTTGTATCTTTTTATATTAACACCAATTTTCTAGGTTTGTTCTTAGGCTACTTATATACCTATTTATACTTGATTTAATTCTCTTATAATATACAATTAAGTCACCATTCCGGTATTTCTCTAAGAACTCTCTTTGTCAAATTACGAGCATATAATTCACTTTGATTCCCATAATTAGGAATGTGTTTACTTTTTTTTTCAAGGATATGAATTACACATTTATTAGTATGGTTTAATGTATGGTCCATCAACTTAAACCCATTTTAGTA